>JAGDQP010045516.1:0-15574 GCA_022664845.1 Lepisma saccharinum
TGCTTGTTTTCGTTCCTCATGAAGCTTAAGGCATTCTTCATCAAACCAAGGTTTGTTTTTCTGTTGTTTCTTCTCACCTACACGTTCCTTCGCTGCGCTCTTAATTGTTTCACGAATTCCCTCCCACATCTTACTTACGTCAATTTCATTATTAATATCATCATTATTATTACTAGAGTCGGCTAGGATTTCGAACCTATTTGAGAGTTCGAGTTGGTAATCTGCTTTTATGCTCAGATCGGATTATTTAATCGTTTCACTTCGAATTTCATTTGTTTTGACCCCTTGCTTTCTCTGTTCACGATGCATAACTTTTCCCTTACTTTTGTGATCACTAATTGATGGCTGGTGTCACCTTCCGCTCCTCTGTACGACCTACCGTCCATTATGTTGGTGTGTCTTCGTCTATCTACTAATACGTGATCGATCTGGTTGAGAGTTTTGCCATCCGGAAATACCCATGTGTATTTGTGTATGTCTTTGTGTTCAAAGTACGTGCTCTTTATCAGTAGGTTTTTCGAAATCGCGAAAGTTATCAGTCTTTCTCCATTGTTGTTGGTCTTTTCGTGAAGGCTGTATTTGTCTGTAGTAAGTCTATATTTTTCTTCCCTCCCTACTTTTGCATTGAAATCACCCAACAAAATTTTCGAATTATACTTCGGTAATCGGTCAAACAGCCTTTCTAGCTCATCGTAGAATATATCTTTGTCGTTATCAGTAGCCACCTCGGTCGGAGCACAGACATTTAATAAAACTGTGTTGCCCCATCGAGTACGTATCGTAACGTACGATAGTCCTTCGTTTACGAACTCTATATTCTGAACCGCCTGAAGGATACTGTTCTTAATGAGGAATCCTGTTCCGAAATCGTGAGACTGTGTTCCCCCGTAGTAGGAAGTGTACTTGCCCTGTCGGATGCTATCTTGACCCTCCCACCGAACTTCTTGTATCGCTAATATGTCTAGCTCGTACTTCTCGGTCTCGCGTACCGCCACCTGAAGATCTCCACATTTCTATTCTAAGGTCTTGGAGTCCCCTGAAGCAGTCCCCGCCCGGAGATCCGAATGAGGGACTAGTTTACCTTCCGAATATCTTACTCCAGGAGAATCCATGAACCATCTGTTACTATTTCTTGACATGTTTTAGCGGTGTAGAGTTGTCAGCTCTACGACCTCGCAGTAAAGGGAGACATTCAATATGTCGTCCTCTGTCCATCTCTGAGCCTTGCCGATGTCATTTATCTTCACCCTCAGAGAGGTAATGGTGATGCTGCTTCCTCTCACCATATTATTTTTGTTCGGGATTATCTTCCCGTAGCCTTTGTAGATCCCTCTACCGGTACCCACCATATCTGGTCGGTATTCCCCTATCCGGCACCTGGTGGGAGACCAGTAGCTCCAACCCGGATTGTAATACAACAAAATATTTGAAATTAACCAGGCGCGAACACGAATTTTTTAGGCCGCGGAGATATATCGGGCCTGCCACAGAGTGCAATATTGTATCTGTATTCGAAAGAGGGAATTGATCGAGATAAAGTTTTTTTAACATTAGGAAGCCCCACCTGTTTTTGCAAACGGATGAGCTTTTTAATTTACTAGGAAAACATATCTTACATCTCCTAGCGTCTATTTAATGATCGCATCATCATTTTTCTGTGCCATTTACATTCACTCTTTGTGAATGACACACACACACACACAAATATCTGACATAATTGTTAATTTCAGCAGGTCTCAAAGACGAAGCTTCAGACCCATCACCTGCGCAAAAATCTACTTGATTTGACACGAGACTAGAATAACAGTGAAAATCAACAATTTCCAACAATACTCTTAAAACAGTCCAGCATAAGTAAACTTAACAACCTATACATAAACGTATTTTTTCAAGAATTATAGGAAAGTATTTTTAGTTGTTAAAAATTAATATCTTCAAGATACACAAGAAAGGTGATACACAGGCTTTTTATTGTACAAATTATGTAAATTTAGCATACGAAGTTTAAACTGAAAATATCTGAAAAGAATTGTATAAAAGTCCTTAAGCATTACCCTCATTGGTCTCGGTCTCCACTGCAGACGGCTCGACATATTATTTTGGCGTCTTCTCTGGTTCAGCCAAGAGGCTGCATTCCTCACTCGCTGGCGGGCAATAAGATATCCCAACCTTTGTCTTGGTCTAGTGTTCCTAGCAAACCTCTGAGTCTGATATTTCTAAATGGAATTAAACAAACACAGTATTACATTAGAATTACCTAAAGTAAATAAAAAACATAAAATGGTTTGGTTTTTGGTTTCTCAATGCGCAACACGTACAGGACAGCAAAATTTCTGCATTATTTTAATAACTGAACAGTTTTCTCAGATTCCATAAGACTTACACGTTGCCACCCAGATGATACCCACCTATTTTAGAAACATCAAAGTTATTACGATAGGAAAGAGACTAGTACAAAATTATCCATCTCTTGTTCACTTCTGGAAATGTTTTACTTAATTAATTTTCATTTACATCAATATTCTTACTGCAAATTATCACAACGATCAAATCTTTATTATGATTATTTTCTGCTTAGCGAGAATTTGTTGGAAAGTGCTGTTGATGAGCAAAATCATTCATTTTCCTTTCTTTCATAAAACCAGCACAGATGATGAACAGAAAATGCCAATCATAGATTGAATGTTACCTGCCAAGGCAGAACGTGTGCTTCTTATTTGCTTTAACTGTACAAATTCAGCAAAAGAAAAGACAAATGTAAAACTCTCAAGCTTGTACATGTGGAGGAGTGATCATGACAACATATGAAAGAAACCTAAGATTTATGTTACCCGTTTATGGTATCACAAATATTGCTTTCGAATTTCACATCTGTAAAGTAACAAGAAACACTTATGCAACAGAGCGACCGTAGCTCAGTTGGTAGAGCGTTCGTTGGCTTACCAACCAGGCAAGTGCAACCTACGGCCCGCTGTGGAGAATATTGAGATGGAACCAAGTATATCTTAAAGGTTATTTAATGAAAAGTATTTTGTGGGGTTCTAGACATAACGTTAGAGCAAGTATAGTGCTACAGGAAAATGAACACGACACCATGGTCCATGACAACAAATGGAGAACGAAATAATTGTGAATGGGGTTGGAATTACTAGTTAAGACGGTTCGCAGACAGTAGAGACCCAGAAAAAAAAAAAAAAAAACGAAAATACTATATACTGACAAACAAACGCGGGTCGGAAGATGGATTATGTAATGATATGCCATGGGGTGGTTACAAAGTACCACAAAACACACTTGAAGGAGATCCGATATATCAGTCGAACATCCAATAAAAAAAATGCTGAAAAATGACGCTGGAGAGTATGTCCTTTGATTGTCGACGAGGTAGCGATGCTGACGAGCGAGTTTGATATGATACCATCAGGGAATGATGCTGGTAAAGATGTATGTGAAATACAAGAATAAATAATGTAATAACTAGCTAACACTAACCCGGTCTGAAGTTACTGGTCTCCAATTAGGCGCCTCCCCAGGTGGTGGCGGGATAAGGGAATGGCGATCAGATATGGTGGGTATCGGAACAAGTACTGCTGCCTTGCAGTTAGCAGAGAGATGTACAAGGGATAAGGGAAGGTAACCCTGAACAAGAATATCATGGTGAAGGCCGGCAGCTTCACCATGCCCATCCTCAGGCTGACGACAAATGACATCAGCAAGGTTCAGAGATGGAGAGAGGACATCTTTGATGTTTGCCTTTAATGCGAGGTTGTAGAACTGACAACTTTACACCGCTAAATCATGTCAAGAAACTGTCAAAGTGTTGTTCTATAGTTTTTCCTGCAGTAAAATATTCCGGAGGTAAACTTTCCCCCATCGTGTTCTCCAGGCAGATGCTGTTTTAGAGGACTCCAAGAATAGGATTAAGAAAGACCTTTGAATAGGAACGTGCGAATGTTATACAAAGCGGACATTCTTGAGGTGGTGTTACTCGAGACTGAGAAGTACGGGATGGACATAGCGATACAAGAAGTTCTGTGGGACGGTCAAGATAGCATTCGACAGGGCATATACACTTTATGCGACGGGGAAACTCAGCTCCACAATTTTAGAGGATTCCTTATTAAGAATAGTACCATTCCAGCGGTTCAGAATATGGAGTTCGTGAACGGAAAACTATCCTGCATTGCCGTAAGTACTCAATAGTGTAACACTGTTTCAATAAACTCGCTTGGCAATACATGTTTCTCTTCAGTCCCGAAGCTCTTTACCTCGCGATTAAAGTCAAGAAATTGAAAATATAACTGAGCAGTCATTTTACCGGCAATAGTTTAAAAAAGGGTATGATGAACATAAATTGCGAGTGTTTGAAAATAGGATTTTGAGAAAGATATTAGGTCGAAACGGGACGAGATGATCCGATAACGTAGGAGACTGCATAATGAATAACTCCACAGAATGTACGATTCACCCCATCTTATAAGAATATTGAAATTAAGAAGGATAAGATGGGCTAGCCCTGCAGCTTGAATTGGGTTAAAGCATAACTATATTTCACCGTGGTTTGCAAACCGGAGAGAAGACAAGAGACGTCCTTGGAAGGACAATATGAGAAGTGATCCTCCAGAAGTAGGTGTTCGTGATGAAACTTGCTTTAATCTTGCCCAGGACTGAATGCAATGGTGAATGTTCGTTACTGTAGTGATGAACCTGCGAGTTCCGCAACCCACAGAGATATTTAGTTAGCCCTGAATAAACTAATTTCATTTCCTATCATTTTCGTATACAGCTGTAATGCTCTTTTAGGCGGGGTTATGAAATATCGGATAACACTTTGTTCAGTACAAAAATGGTCGGTGGCCTCATTCGTTTTGCTGTGTCCGGCCCTCGCCCTTACCGAAGTTGCAAACTCCTGAATTAGATGATGCACTCTCTCTGTATCTAATTCACGGCATTTACCTATACAATTGAATTGTCTCAACGAAGGAGCACGACAGTTGTTGAAACGTTTATTAAAAACAACCCAGTTTTATTAGTAACCCCCAACACACACAGAAATATTCCCAAAAGAAAGTACTTATGCTTTTGGGTGATCAAACTTGACCTACTGCATCACGGCGACCGGCGATTTCAGCAGAAAATGAAGAATCTTAAAAAAAAAAAAACTTCATCTTTGGCAACTAACAGCTTGTTTCCAAAGAAATACAGAAGTTGTAATAGTGAGGAAACGGAACTAACTTCTTTTCTTTCTGGTTCTGACTTCTGAAGTCTTCGTGCATCTCAAGGGTGTCGACGAAAACATCTTCAAAAAAATTATTAGAGGGAGAAAAAGTAGTAAGCATTAGATTAGTCAATGGATGAACTGAGCAGGGTTTGAGTTCCACTTCCCGATTTCTAAATAGCAACATTCGCCACTACACATAACATCAATTGTATGTTTGCAAACAGAAAATGAAACAGAACTAACTTACTCTATGGCTTACGGAACTCACAAGTTCATCGCCGCAGTAACAAACGTTCTCCATAGGGTTCTATCCTCAGTAAGATCAAGCCAGTTTTCATCACAAACACCTACTTCTCGAAGATCCCTTCTAACATTACCCTCCCAACGGTCGCTTTTCCTTGTAGCTCGGATGGGGGAGAAACGAAGATTATATTTCATCGTGGTTGGTAAACCGGGAAACAGAAAGGTATGCGTTTTTCAAAACAACGTACGTATACGTGGTATTAGCAGGCATGAGCAAACACATTAAAATAAAAATTTTCAGTTTTTTAATCTCTTCTTATTACTGTAGCATCCGCTTCTTCTACCTTACTTTCATTTTAACCTTGTGATATCACGTGCTCTTCAAACACTGGAAGCAAATTATTTATAAAGTGTGAAAGTAACTAGCAAGAGGAACAACTTACTTGATTGGGACTAGACAGATTTTTCGTTAAGGGACTCTGCCCCACACGTCTCCTGAACTGGTTATTCTTCTGATTTCCCCTCCATCGATTCTGAAATTTCAAAAATAAATAAATAAATAAGTTAGAACTGAAAGTAAAGAGTTTCTCGCTTCATTTTTGACTGCAACACATTCACTTCAAATATATTCTAAAGGCTGTTTCTGGGAATAGAGCAGAACAATAACCCCATGATGGCCTCCTGCAGCAATCACACCGTCTTGTAATTGCTGCATGCCTTAATTCAAATACACAATCAGCATGTTCTCTCATCCGCAACCATTACTCATAGCCTGTGCTCACTAATATGAAATGAGAATGGGTGAAAAATCATGGGTTTATTTTGTTACCTAGCAAGTATTTGCTGGACCTCCACATTTCTTATTATTTTTGTTTCAACTTTTCGATGCACAATGTACCTGTTTTCAAAAATGACAAATGCACGATTTGGAATAGTCAGAGGTAAAAGAGGAGAATGAAAGGATATCACATCTTCGGAACAAAATCTCTCTCTCAAGCGGAAAAAAGTTTGTGTGAAAACAATGTAGTTTGTATTGAATGTTATTCTTCGATATATGCTACTTTTCCTTCGATATTGACATATTTTAGTTTAGCTTAGACAAGTGTTTCTGAAAGTGTAGTGACCACAAGATATCGGAGGCAAAGAAACAAAAATACGTGTACTAATAATTTTTTTTTCCCCTACAAAGAAGTCAAGCAGAAATTAAAAACTAAATGCACTTATCTAACAAATCTCGTGGTGGTGTGCAGCTAATTTTCTCGTATGCTAACCACAGACAAATCAATACACTCGTGATATATTTCGCGAGTCGGTACGCTTGCATTATCAAGCGATGGGAAAAAATAAAAGGTTAGGTTATGTGGTGATGAGTAAGGTTGAGAAAGCTAAACTGCTCCTTTGAAAGTACTAAACCTGTAAGGTTAAGAATGTTGAACTGCTCGTTTGAAAGTACTAGACCTAGTACAGGTCGAGTATTTTCAACGAGCAATTCAGCATTCTCAACCTTACTCATCAACACATAACCTAACCTTTTATTTTTTCCCATCGTTTGATAATGCAAGCGGCACCGACTCGCGAAATATATCACGAGTGTATTGATTTGTCTGTGGTTAGCATACGAGAAAATTAGCTGCACACCAACAGGCAACAAAATAAAAGAACTTACTTTTGGCTGAAGTCCCCTTGAATAGCGTGTCACCTTTCAGTTAAATACGACGCACTGTCAACGCGTTTCGCAGTACATTTTACTGCTTTGTGAATACAAATCAACGCCCGACACTTCCTGAGAAAAACAAGGAAAGAAAATAGTGAAGATAGATAATAAGACTGTAAACCTATTCACGAAGTTATTATACATCCGACTTTGCAGAGTTGCCAATTCCTAAAGTAATCGAAATTACGAAGTGGCAGTGAGTGATATTATTGAGCTTCAAGGAATTATTAAGACGGAAGGGACGGACAGACAGCCGTATTCGTGAATACTGTATTTTATAACTTATATCAGGTTCATTTAAATTTCTGAATGTATGTTGACTATTGGAATTTTGTACGTTGCATATTTTGTAACAGTAAATTACTGTGTCTAGATACTGTTAGGAATCTAAAGTATTTCAAAATTTGAATAAAATGATTGAAGAATATATTTTAACTGATGTGGCTGCGCATTAAATGTATTTATTACCTACGACACGCAATGACAATGCATCATATTTATTTTAAAAAAAGTGACATTTCATCCAAAGGAGACTCCAGCTAGAAACACAGCTATATTTTCTTTAATTTGTCGATAATTGACGGGAAAACAGAAATTCCATCTTCCATCCGCCTGTGCGTTATTGTTCAATTATTGGTTTATTTTTAAACTTTCACCAGGCCGTACCAATTCAATAGTTTCGAACGTAACGTTGTTCACAGTATCTGCAAAACGCAGTCTATTTCAAAGTTTAAAAACAAAACAACAATAATTTGAAATGAAACAGTCGGATAAGAGATTGATAGTAAATAGGTTTCAGCCCTTTCGAAATACGCTAAATAATGAAATAACGCTGCTTCTGTTTATTTAATCATGTTTTTCAATTTTCAGTCTGAAGACTAGTTTTACAGTCAAATTGAAGGCTTAGTAATAGGCAGTCCATTTTCATATGTATTGTCAGGCATTTCGAATCACCTGTTCTTAAACATCCAACAAATCAGGTATTACCGATACGTACAAGATACTCTTCATTTTGTACACAGGTATTGAATTTTTTTTTAATAAAAGGACTCAATCACGTACATCCAAAAATCGGTTTCTCCAAAGACAGGGTTCCCACTCATTTGCCAAGATCAAACCCTCTGACTTTTCCAGGTACCCCATTTTGTATATATATCATAATTCCATGGGAAAATAAAGATCATAGTTGCATGAAAATAAAGATACATCAAAATATTTCACTGTATTCTTGTCCTAAATTGCTTCATGGTTGGCACATTTCAAAAACGATCTAACATTAAATGCCTGCTGTAGCTAAATGAACTTAAAAACAATAAGCTATCAAACTCCCTGACTATTCCAGGTTTTCCAGGTGAGTGGGAACCCTGAAAAGCTAGAAAGTTTCTTTCTAGTTACGACTGGCATTTCCCACCACTCAGTAAACGTCAACTACTTTTGATACTGAGCTTCTTCTCAGTGAACATTATCATACTCTCGGAGACAAGGTTTTCCATTGCTCTTATTAACCGTTCTAATTTCTACGTCCTTGTCCTATTACCAACAACTGAAGAAGGACCTGAACCTTCGTCCGAAAATATTTTTGTGCATTTTTAAATGAATGAGGAAAAAAAAGTATACTTTTTCAGTATTTTAAAGAGAATTTCATGTATACCGGAATTGAAAGTTAAGTCTGATATGTTATTCTCAATACGTACTCAATATAATGATCAGTAATATAGCTAATAATTAACACGACATACAGCGTGGTAACGTAATGCACAGAGAATACACAGATTGGACAGAGGGACGGGGAAATTCTATCAATAGTGAAACGAAAGTGGGATAAAAAGCTACAAAAGAAGCTGAAAACAGATATTTTACAGAACGTATTATGTGGCAGTAGCGGAAGAACCATGCGTTTACGGAAAGGCATTCAGGCGAGAGAAACGAAATGCTTTTAGCGTCTACTGGGGAAAAAGGAGACGAGAAAAAACAAGGAATGAAGTAAACAGGAAGTTTTGGAAGCTTAAAATAAAAAAAGAAAGGTTACACAAAGAAGGTTCATGCATGATAGGAGGGTGGAAAAGATCGGAGTGTGAAGAAATGAAGGAAATACAACACACAAGGACGAAGTGAAGGAATGAAATACGAGAGATGCAAACAAAAGTATGAAACGGTCAAAGGTGAAAAAAAAAAAAAAAAATGTACGAAAATATTTGCACGTATCGGGAATGTCCCAATATGCATACCTGAATAAATCTTGCCCCACGCGCATTCCGGAAGTTCCCTCGATTAGGTCGATTGTTCGATCGGCCTATTGTTCTGCTAATTCTCTGATAGTCCCTGGTAGTGATACCTCTCGTTCCTCCACCTCTTCTACCTCCTCCTCTTCTGTTGGTTCGTCGCTTTCGAATTATGTCATCTGGAAAGCAATTAGATTAAATGACCACATTAACTAATATTTACATTTAATTATTTTTGTCTGAACTTTTAAGGCGCGTACCATAAGCTCGTTCACACTCATAACACATGAAAACTTATCAATAAGTAATCCACTACGAACTGGAATACATTCCTTAGGCAGCTTACCTGCAAGGTACTCTTTGATACAATGAGATAAAATGGAGGGCATAGAAATGGCTTGCAAAAAAATCTGAACAGTTAAGCACGAACGTTCGAAATATACGCGAAATAGTTTACGGCCACTACGAAACTGAAAATAAATTAAAAAATAAAGGACAAAAAGTTATGATCTGGACAAAAGATCGATTTTGTTGTAAAAAGCGAGAATAAATTGACCGTTCCCCAAGTCCGGTCATCAAACGGTTTTGAAGCATTGGAAATTAGATGAGAGCAACCCAGTGATCGAGGATGGGAAGAACTTCAAGTAATTTGAACTACATTTATTGCGCAATGTGGTCGAACTCTTACGTCAGATATAAGTTTGTACACATCACTGATTGGTTGTTACGGGCCAAAGTAATTGAAGAAACACGACATTATAAACCTCATGCACTCTGCTTTTGCAAGGAGAAAAGACAAGTAAGAACAGTACAAAAGACGTGAAATGAATTTAGTTTAAAGGTTTTTAGGCAACTTTAGCTTACGCCGGATGGATGGTTGGTGGAATGAAGAAAGTGGGAGAACCCCGAGAAAGCCAACGCACACGGTGTTTGTTCACCACAAAGCGCACATGGCACGAGCAGGGTTTGAACCGACGGCCCCAAGCGCAAGAGGTAGGCGCTGTAGCCGTTGAGCCACTAATAAGGCGTGAGTGTATGGGCGCTGAGATGACGGGAAAGTTCAGCCTGCAGGTCGTAGCTGAATGGTATATAACATTATAATTCAATGCTGGTCAAATAAGTGAATTTGGCAAACGCCATGGAAGAACATCTTGGCGCCAGATAGCTCATTGTGAATATTAACAGTGAAAAAATGAAAAATAATAAAATTAGCGCGCACTGTGTAAAATATGGCTGTACAACGTGACGCTAGATGTGTGGGATTTTCTCCAGTGGACACAATGGAACTAATTTCCTGATTTCCACTTTCTTAGCTTTCAACACAGAGCTGAAAATTTTAATCACTCCCTTGTGCACATGAAGGTTCAATGCAGGTCCATTTGAGTGCGTTTCCTTAATTACAACCGCTTTCATTTCAGAAATTTACTTTCAGTCTTTCGAACAAAGTTTCTACTGTTTGGCACTAAACGGATTATGGGACGGAAGCTTTTAAGATGGAATGGATAGGTCCATTTGTATTTAGTTAAGAAGGAAAGTAGTTCCTTTTATTGTTTTTTGTTTTATCGTATGTGAAATGTTGCGAGACCGGAGGTTGTCCGGGGAAATTGTAAATATAGAGTCTGCTCATGGAATAGATGTTCGTCTTACAGAGAGAAGATTATAATAGTTTCCAGACCTGAAGAGTCTACATTCAGAAGGTACAGTCTTCTTTAGTACTTAAACACCAGTGAAAAGTAATAGAATCATGGTATCGGAGTATTCTATTGTTGAGGATGTAAAGGGTTCAATGTGAGTGTATCCAGAAGGTTGAGAATTTTCACTTTGGTTTCTTTATCAGATCCTTTACATTTTTCTTTTCATTTCTGAATCAAATCTTTATATTCAGCACTAAGAGAAGAGGCTTCACCAGTGGTCGATGGAGTTGAAATATGTTGCTCAAATGACAATTCCAGATTATTCCCAATTGTACTTGAAACTGTATCAAACTTTTTATTTTCAAAGCACCAACTCTTTTCTCTGATCTTAATTTCCTTACTTTTTTTTTTAGCTGGAGAAACCCTAAGATGGAACATGCAGAATCAATTTTATTGAGAACCTCTGATGGCTCACAAAAATCTGTATCCTCTATGTCAACTACTGTTTCTTGATTTTTTATAACAAAGATCCTGGTGTAACATGTAAGACAAAGTGACTTGCCACGAAGAAGTGAAATATTCTCAATATTTTTTTCTTTTGATAAATATTCAACTGTTATTTCTCGGAGTCATTTTGTTATGCGTTTTTTGTGTTGCTGAAGTGGATCACAACAAATCCGGGGAAAAATATAGCTGAACTTAATAAAAAAATTAATCTCCTGGTCCTTACAAACTGTTGTTACGTTAGGGCGACAAAAATTCGTCCTTTTCAGAATAGCTATTTAATGGTGTAATTATTTTAGGCACAACACCATAGACACTGTTATGGCATTTATCTTTTGGTGCAATTCTAATAGAACATATTTGTGAATCACATACAACTTCACACACCACCACTCTGGTCAAAACCATACACTCAACTGGAGCATTGTGTCTGTATTACTGTTGACCTTGGGTTTGTTGAAGTCTGTTTATCACTTACGTCTGTAAACAAGCCTGAGCATGCACACAATTTGTTGACTAAGTCTATTACATTACATAATATAATTGTACCTCAAGTGAATTTAATGTAAATTAACTAATTCATGTGTTAAGAAATTAATTACGTTAGTTATAAGTAAATGCTAAAAATGTGATTTTTAAGTTCCTGTAACTTGACTTGTAGATAAAAATCAAAGATGAAATTTATACAGCAGGATAATACACAAGAGAGAGTTTATCTGTAAAAATTTCAGATCTTTAAACTTAGTTCCAACAAAGATACAAGGCATCGATTTTTTTTTTTTTTTTTTCAATTTTTCAAAAAACTGTAATTTGAAAAGGGAGCAAATCTCAGGGTTGAATTTTTTTTCCAATAAAGTACATTTCGGTAGCTACGAACCCTAAAAAAATTAAGCCTGAGATTACATTCCTTCTTAAGGTGATAAGACTTTCAAAACTGAAAATTTGCCACTTTCGATGTCAAATGTTTGGGGGGGGGGGGGGCTTTGGACCCCTTAGGATACAAATTTCATTAAATGTACTAGACATAATATTTAGGTTGTTTCTTTCTGAATAAAACGGTTTTTGTTTCATCAACCTAGGGTTAACCAATTCTGACTAATGTAAGCTAACGCAAAGCCTTACAAATGCAAAAATCAGCGTGCATTGTAAAACAAAAATGGCTGCCATGTGAAAACCAAAAGTAATAAAATTTACATAACGTTCATTTTGAACTACCAACATGTGAAGGTAACTGCACAAGATTTTTTTTTTAATGGTCGAGCAACTATTTTTTTTTTTCTGGATCACTTGAAATGGATTGACCCATAGGGTATTCTTTTTTAAAACACCACAATCACACAGACCTACTTGCCAAAAATACTACCAAAATTACTAATATCACTCAAATTCTTCTTTTCTAGACCGATTTATTAGAAAGAGTGAGGAAAAAATATTCACGAACATTACATATCCTGTCTTATCCACACAAATTGATAAGCCACAGATTTATCTAGATAAGCATAAACCATGGTTTCACAAGTGTAAATCATGTCGCCAAGTAATAGTTCTCATTAACAGACTAAGTTCACAACATATAATGACCAACGCCCACTTATTTAAAATTAATCTTGCAAACACTCAAATCTGTGATTCCCTAAACGACCATTCTTTAGCAGACGCCAATCATATCTTTTTTGAATGTAAAAAATACAGTTTAGGTCGTAGAATAATTTTTCTTTTCTTGTCTTTCTTTTTTTTTAAAAAAAAAATCCTCTCCATATTCATTCGTTGTTAGCCTCTCCGCAGTCACATAGGATACTCTTTATTAAGTTTCCTAAGAAAAAATAATTGTCAACTATAGTCAATGTTTTCCATTTTCTGCACATGGTCTTATTTCTTAAAAATGTGGCATCTTTATCTAACTCAATTTGATTACAATACATAAACTATCAGAGTCAAAGATCAGCAGAATTTCTTCCAGCAGATGCACTGTAAACTTCCATGTCAGTGAAGAAAACATTCTTTTAGCCAAAGTGAAAATATTTACGGAACTCATCTTCGTTATTCATATCAAGAATATTAGTGAAGTGAATAAACGGGTGAAGTTCCGCAGAGCCGATCCAGCCCCTGTAGCTTAACTTCTAAACAGAAAAATAAAAGGTTGTGTCAAGTGTGTAAGATTTCAAAATGTGTAGATATAACAAAACGAACTGACCTAACCAACTGTAGCTTAGTAAACCGTAAAAAAGAACGAACAGAAGGTAATTGAATCGGCTCTGCGTGAATGAATGAATGAGTTAACAGAAACACAATCTTGTGACAAGATCATATCAAATGTGAATATCATTCCTTTTTACGAAGAACTTTAATGTTTATGGAGACAGTGAAAAAGTTAGCTAAGTATAAGCAACCCAATTATCTGGTAACATGGAAAATAACAATAGAGCACAACAATGACACGTGAATACAGGCAAAGAAGATACTTATGAAGGAAGCTTTTCAAGAAAAGGAAGTTTTTTTTCATCGGAGGAAACTTGAAGCCTTAATCCAGAAACAGAAACTCTTTTATCATGCGTACACTCGCAACTGAAGTCTCTGAACAGTTCAATACGAAATGGATTTCATTGAAGCTCCTTACGTTTGTACTCTCATTTTACATAAGAAAAACATTTTTTTGTCCATCCAATGGCATTTTTGGTTGAACGTATGCACTTTCTCTCGCATAGTAGAAGGCTATGAAGGTGCAAGTTATTTAAATTTTCCTGCTACATTAGGTCGGATTAGCGATAGCATCTACCTTCCGCAGTTGGATGCCCGGCCTCTCTTTAGTATACGTCGGGCGTTCCTTTGGGAACATAAATGGAGAAGTCACAGGTGATGTCTATTAAATGTAATTTGCACTGCGTATAATGAAATAAATAAATAATTAAAAAAATACTTTTTAAAACATACTTGTCTTAAGCACTTCGTACTAAAAAGTAAAAATAATTTTGTTTATGCATTGCTAAAAAGAAAAGAATGGGGCGCTCTCTCATGTACAGTCATTTTATAAATTCTTGAATCAGCGCGTCTCATACTTTTCTTTTTAGTAATGCATAAACATTTTTTTTTTTTTTTAGTACGAATTGTTTAAGAAAAGTGTGTCTTAAAAGTATTATTACTTTTTTCGAGTTATTTCGGTGTTCGGATACTTTTTCTCAAGCTAATGTTTCGTTACCTAAATCCCAAAGTGTTCTGCAACCAGTCAAACCCTGTATCATTGCAGGCTAATATATGGTGTAGTAAAAAGTAATCCATTATTTTGCCAATAGATGGCTTCAGTGATATGTATTTCGCGTTGTATAAGTCCGATCGGGTTCAACGAAATGGCGTTCAAACGATGAGATTGCGTACTACAAACACTGTTCAGATAGTTGTGATGAGTTGACTCAGTGTTGTGTGAGCGCGCGTCAAAATGGACACTAGCAAAGAGAAAATACGCTATATTTTACAGTTTTTCTTCGATAAAGGCGAAAACGCAAGCCAGGCGGCCGCAAATGGGAATAGTATTTATGGTCCTGATACTGTAACATCCAATCACGCGCAATTTTGGTTTCGTCGATTCCGTTCCGGTAATTTTGACGTCAAAGATGTACCACGCACTGGAAGGCCACGTGTCGATAAAATCATGGACATTGTCGCGTCCGACCGTCATGTAAGCACTGTTTCGATTGCCCAAGAACTAAACATTGCACAAAAAACCGTGTGGAACCATTTGCATAAGGCTGGATACACAAAGAAGCTTGATGTATGGGTGCCACACGAGTTAACGCAAAAAAACCTCATGGACCGAATTTCCATCTGCGAATCGCTGCTGAATCGCAACAAAAGCGACCCATTTCTGAAGCGGTTGGTGACTGGTGATGAAAAGTGGATCACTTACGACAACGTCACGCAAAAACGGTCGTGGTCGAAGCGCGGTGCGCCGGCGCAAACGGTGCCCAAGCCAGGATGGTTTTGCTGTGTGTTTTGTGGGATTGGCAGGGAATTATCTACTATGAGCTGCTCCCCTACGGCC
>JAGDQP010045518.1:0-15574 GCA_022664845.1 Lepisma saccharinum
CATATCAATTACAAACGTCTTCTAATGAGAAATCATATTATACTATTAAAATTATCATATCATATATTATTTATGAGATAATATCATATAAAATCTCATATTATTTATGAGACTGAAAAATGTACTTTCACGTCTTCCGTTTCTAATCACTATGTTTAAATAATACTGTGTTTTTTCGATATATCGAATCAATTATCTATATTTTGAAATATCGAAGTATAGAAACAAGTAATCGATAAATCGAATATCCATGTCGAAAGGTTTTTATTCGATTGATATTAGATTTTTATTAGATTTTGATTTTCTACTTTTTATATGATTTTTCGATATGGGCAATATTCTATTTCCAACGAAATTTCGATTTCAGCGATATTCGAGTTTTAACGATTCTTCGATATGAACTATGTTCGATATACTCTACATCCTATTTGTTTCTATCTTTTCTTAAATAGGAAAGAAAGAATCAAAAAGCCTTCAATTGGTGCGCAATCCTAATTCCCAAACCTCTAGCATTCCTTCCTACCTAATTTCTCCATTTCATAATTTTCAAGATACTTTCTCAGAACCCATCTGTTACGTCATTGTAAACGAAAAGCCACGCACCTTCAAATTAAGACTTCACCGTACGTCCTCAGTAGAAGATGACGGAAGAGTACTTCAAGTTAGCTGTAAATAAAGGATTAGTGAAAGTGCATATGTCCGTCTGTTTTCCTGTCCCCCTATTGAAGTGTTTCTCAACCGCCAGCCTGCTGTGTAGTGCCTAACCATGGTTATCCTCCACCAAACCCCGACAAGGTCCGAGAAGATTCATGTTATAAAAAAATATAACTTTCTAATAATATCTAGCGTCACATGCCCTACACACATCTTTCATACAAATCTCACCTTTACTGAACCGGTGATTTTTTGTATGTTTTGTTGGATGAAAAAGCTATAACAACAGGTGCAATTTGATTGAGAGCGTAAACGTTTTTGGCCGGTTACTGCATTACTCACTCTTTGGTATTCTTTTCTTTAGTTCAAAATGATTCGTGGTGTCCTCAAATCTTGCAACGTGAACTCATTTCCCGACGTCATACCACGATGAAAGTTTGCACATCGACGTAAGTCGGGTGACAATACAATATTCCATTGTTACTTTCATATACCGTACTTCAATATATTTATATATTTTTAAAACATATTTTTTTTTAAAAAAAATATGGACTTCTTTATCCTAAAACAAATACTAGCCTGCAACGATCTGTCGTTTGACAGGTTGCAGAACACTTTAGGATTTGGATCATAAAACATTAGCATGAGAAATAGTATCCGAAAGCCGAAATAATTCGAAAAAAGCAATTAAAAAAGTTTTAAAGACATACGTTTCTTAAACAATTCGTTCTAAACAGTAAGAAAAAAAATGGTTATGCATGAATAAAAAGAAAAGCATGCGGCGTGCCAATTCAATAACTTATAAAGTGACTATATATGAGAGCGGGCCTCATGCTTTTCCTTTTAGTTGCGCATAAACAATTTCTTTTTTTACTTTTTAGTACGAATTGTTTAAGAAAAGTACGCATTTTAAAAAGTTTTTTTTATTTTTTTATTTATTGTTACAGTGTGTAACTATTATGAGCGTTTATGATCCACATACACCACAGAGTGAAACGTATACGTATAAAACAAATTTCTTACGTGTTCATTACGCGTCAGATGTAAAACAAAGAGTAATTGATATAATTGAATTGAATTTGATTTTTTTTTGGCGTATAGAAATGACAATACAACTTATAGGCCAATACATGTCTACCACTACAAAACATTAACACATAAAATACATGAATACAATATAAAAAGAAAATAATCACAAATCATGCAAGGAAACACATCGATAATACATATTCAACAATAAAATACCATGCAGAAGGTTCAAGATAAGGACAAGGTTAGATTTAATAAATAGCCATCACTTCTGTCACTAAAATAAAAGGTTCACAAAACTTGAAATTGCAAATCCGATACATATTTTATTTGATTTTATTATAATATATTATATAATAATAATCATCATCATTTCTTTATGTGTGCTTAAAATGTTGACGTACAATCGCTAGACACACGCTCTTTTGATGATCACTGCTTTAACCAGTACTTTCGATTAAGAATGATTTTTCGATATTTCTATTTTCGATTTATTTGTTTTTCGATTTCTGAGTGATATCAAAATTCAGAAATTGCACTGATGTGTGTTTAAAGATATAACGAACTCTTTTTACAAGCTAAAGTGTGTTAATGACAGTTTCGTGTTAAAGTATGTTAATTAGAGACTCTGGAACCTAGGAAAGAAATGAACTAGTTAGTGAGCGGGAAGAGATCCCGGGTTGTCTGCATGATAGCACGTTGCCTTAATCAACTAACAAGTAACACTATTTCAAAAGAATACTCAGAACTGAACTGAATAATGTAATTTACCTAGGGCCCGCAGGGCCTCTCGGGAGGGACTTATGGCCAACTGAGGTCATTTTCGTCTTCAGATATGTGTTATTATTTATTTAGAGGTTTGGTTTGTTTATTGATTGGAAAAATTGAACCCTAAACAGGAAGAATCGAACCCTAAACAGTAAAAACCCATTCACCCGCACCACCTTTGCTAAATTTAATTGTTTTTGGTTTGTTAATTAGGTAGAAATTTTGTATCGTAGTCAGAAATTTGATGGCTAATAGGATGGAGTAGTTCTTATCTTTTGTTGAGAAAATGCAAGTCAGTTGTCTTTTTGTAGTGGCCGTTATGTGCTTTGTCTTGGTAGCATCCATGAATGGTTTGTTGATATGGTAATTGCTTTGAAGTGCTGTGATTTGTTTTTGTAGCATATTTTGTAGTAACTTCTGGTATGTGATGTGATGTCTCATGATCCTATAGTTCATCTTGTTGCGTAAATTTTGTAGAGCCATTTTTGTTTGTATTTATTGGGTTTTATGTACCTACATAATTCTGATTTTCTTAAGCTATTCGTCAATGAAAGTAATGTTTATATATCATCATACTGATTTCTCGTCAGCTTTCCACTCTAGAAAATATATATTTGAAGTCGGCATAAACATTGATTTGTGTGTCAATTATGAGTTGCCATTGGCCAGTGGCTGAAGATAAATTAGCGGGAAAAGTTAGAAATTGCTTTGTTTGTGGATGGCCAATTATGAATATCTGGCGCTAGTTCACACTCAATGGTACTCACTACGGCGACAGGCAGTCAAGTGACACTGATAGTTGCAGGTCGCCATACTCACAGTCACTAGAGACCCACACTAGTAAAAGCGTAGAATTGGGTGGAATCTCTAAAAGGGAACACAAATACTGAATGTAAGGTTATTCAGGTGATATATAGTCTGACAGATTGTAATCATGCATCGGTGTCACCTATATGTATGGATATAGGTATAACGATGTACAGATACCAGTGATACCACCGCAGTGCGCGGCTTTGAGTGTAAAAATAGCGCCAGATTCATTAGCTAAGTTATCCATTCTTTTTTCCATTTATTCTCTTTTGTAAGGAAAATATTTGCTATTATAAATTTGCAACAAACAGTTGCTCCTATCATTAAATATGTTTATTATTTAAAGAAATGTAACTCAAACGTTTTAATGATTAAAAGACTGCACCAAGAATTGGGCATGATAATAGTCACATGGTCGTATAAAATTACTGACAAAATATCCTACAATCACCCATAATCAATCAAGTTTAGGGAAAACAATATTGTTTTTAGGAGAATGAGTTTTTTATTGGTTCTCCAAAGATTGCAACACTGTTTGAGGAACCACTTTGGTGTGTGACTTGTTTCCAAGATGCTACTCTGTAAGTTCTGATTATGGATTCTCGTAAAACAATAATTAAATTCCTCTGCTGCTGTGCATAATAGTGTTTAGCATACTTAACCATATTAAAGCTATGAAAGACAACACAATAACTGCGAGGTTGGTGCCCAACATTCTTCTTGTCTTCGCTTTCTCCCGTCCTCTTCTCTCGCCGCGGATCTTTCCAAATCAAATTTGCTCTTCTCTCGCCTGTTCTGTCGTACTTACATCCCATCCCCCTTTTTACCTCCTTACAGGGTGGGAAGTGGAGATGGGTTTCTTCATCCTCCTTCAAGGTAGCTTTCCTTTTGTTATTCTCAAGTCTTTGTTTTCATCTTGTCTTTATTTTTGTTTGTTCTGGGTATACAAGATTCTTTTTTTATTATTATTTTGCGTTCTTGTTTCTTCTTCTTTTAACTTCCCAATCACAGATATCGATTTATTCTCTACAGGACGTGTATGTTGTCATAGGAATTTCTTTGAAGAAGCTGCAGAAAATGCCTTTAGGAGATTTTTTTTTGTGTGTGATACCTTTCGGCACGTTATGCTACAAGAAATAGGATATGGTTAATTCCTCTACGCTTAGTTTCTTTTAATATTTGATGGATAACGTACTTTCTTGAAAATTATAAAGGATCGTTAGCAGACTTCATATGCTCTATAACGAGACCATGATTCCTTGACAGACTCCAACCCCGAGTGAAATAGTAAGGGTTAAATGTATTAGATTCAATAGTCTGATGGTGACGATTAGGTGGATATTTCTCCTGTTACATGTAAAGAAATAGTTCAACGTAGAATAATATACATAAAACAAAGAGACAACTTGATTTGAGTGTTACGATTGTAAAAGTCTTCAAAATAAATCTATTAACATGGCTATGTAAAACAGGTGACAAAGATATTGGGTGTATATGAGCACCGTAATTGGTATCAACTTGTTAAAGTTATATTATCTCCTAAACTTATTCTACCCCATCTACATTTTGAATTTTAATTTTATTTACGAACTTTAGGTATCTTTGACTCAGACAGACTAGGACAAAGGAGATGTTTTTGGACGGTATCGAGACGAGACGAGACTGACAACGGACTCATTGTCTTGAATTTTTTTTCAAGACCGTATTGCTCTTGGTCTCGTCTCGACCTCACAGTTCCAAACTTGGCCTCGGTCTCGATCTCGGATGGCGAGTATCGAAAGAAGAGATTCAAAGACTGAAAAAGTTGCTTTCCCTGTTCTCATTTGAAATGGTTACGCAGACGTTACCATCTCAATACAAGAACAAACATTTTTGTTTCTGTTTTTATCGAATATACAGGTAATAGTTTGTTCAGAGTTCACTCTGCATAAAATAAGAAGTTCCGACAGTGGGACTTTACAACTTATTTCTTATAGGTAGAAAAATATTTTTTAAAAGAAGTTCTCTCAGTTTGTTCTAAGGTTCTTTTTTCAAAATCATTCACCCTTTCTTTTTTAAAAAAATAAGTAAATTGCATGAACAAAGACCTATCTTTGAATTTAGATAGTTTAACTTCTTGACGCTGTTCAGTGTTTATGGAATCAGTTTAGTAGAGTTTGATATACATAAAAAAGTGTAAACAGGAGTAAACGATTATCAGCAAGGAGAAAAAATGGGATTGGGAATTCGTAGGAGAAAATATAGTTCTACATTTATCCGTCCCTGAATTAATCTCCAACTCATTTATATCATTACTGACAAGACAACAAGAAATACTTTAGCATCGATAACATTGTCATATTTTAAAACTACAGTATAACATGCCAAATAAAAAATTATCTTAAGAAAACTAATTGTCATAAGACTCCTTCTAGTATAGAACGTCATAAACAAAAGCATTAAATATTTTAATTATTAAATATTTAAACCTAAATATTTTAGACTCGAAAGACAAGTCTCAGCCTCTTATGGAGTAACGCTTAGAGTATCTATTTATAGAATTGTGTTTGGGTCTCGTCTTGACCTTAGTCTCAGTCTCGGTTTCGGAACCATCCCTATAGGGGATGTGGATAGGTAGTTTCAACAAGCATTGACCTGACTCGATTGAGAAAAACTCCTGGGAAAACCCTGATTTAAGTTTATCGGCCCGCTCGGATTGATTCTAATGCATTCCAAATACAAAGTCAACGTTCTACCAACTGACCTATGCTTGGTTGGTTCCCTTCCCTACAGTTTAGCTGACGATACGCCCAATTCCTTCTTAGGATATATCTAACCAAAATTTGACATCTACTTTTCTATTTGTTTTTTGATCAAATAATTATTATAATTCACAAGTTACAAAAACAACTTCTTTAAAATTAATTTCCCTTCAGTAATTTTATATTAATAGAGAATCACAGAACACAATTTTACATCTTTTGAATTCATAAACTTGCTGTACAATATAGATCAAACTTTCTCATTTGAACTAAAATACGCATATTTGTGTCCTTTTATGTATTCGAAACAAGATATTAAAATAAAATAAAAATCTTTTACGTTATCACGTTCTGTTAAGTAGCAATTGGAAAGGTTGACTATGACATATAGACTAGTTTATTAACATAAAAAATATAAACTGATTTTCTAAACATACATGTGCATAGATGCTTTGTTTTCCCCTACATGTACACACACAAAAAGAACAGATGTGAAATTGAAAAACAAAAAAAACGAGACGAGAGTGATCTCCGTTCTTCATGTCCTCTGCCCCCATCCTGCGGTTAGGAACCAACAGAGTGCATTTTCCATTGTACAAAATATGATGGCATTGTGTAATTGAATTATTATGATGGGAGAAAAAAAAAGGTGGGGGACAATGCTAGTACAACGTTGACAGTGGGAGTATTAAAAATAAAAAGCAAGATAAAAAGAAGTCACTGGAATTGTCGGGTCCATTCCTTTGTGCCTAAATGTTTTCATAAAACCTGCTTTCCTCATTCTCTTTCTCCTTTGTTGACTTCACAGCACTTTGTTTTGGAGTGAATTACATACAAAATAGGTTTTAGAGAAAAATAAGGTTGGAATGCACGCTTATTGCTCAACATATTTTGTTCTAAGTACCTGAAGAATATAAAGCCATTGTTTGGCGATGCTTGTCTCTACCTATGTTCATAAGGCGCTTTTTGTCATGTCGTATTAATGATCTCTTCTATATGACACATCTATCAAAAGCTTGAAGAGCGAATATTGAAATTTTCGAATAACAATGGACATTTATTTTAAACAAAGCTGGGGATACTATTGAGCAACGTGATTGGCTGAGTAAAATGGGTCAGAAAAATCTATGAATTGATTAGAGAAAATGATTATTCCTTTATTTTCGTGGCATATTCTGCATATTATATCTAGTGTTTTGAAAAAGTAGCGGATGGAGACGTATAGGGTAGAAGTAGACGTATGGGGTACAGCTTCGATTGGCATTTGTTAAACCAATTCGCGGCATTATTTGTCGAGATATTACGTCATTTCTGAAAATGTCTCGCTAACTTTGAACTCCTCTGACTTCGAAAGTAAACTGAAAAGGAAATGTCTTTTCTTCTTTAGAGGTCCATAGCATGATGGAATACTTAACATCTGATATTTTTCCAACACCTGAAATGTAAGAATTATTTTCTGGAGTTAAACTTTATTTTATGTTCGAATTCCAGAAATTTATATACTGTATAAAATGACCCTACGAAATTAATATATAATGTAACCTTTAGACAAATGTTTCATCTAAATGAAACCTTTACAAAGATTTTCAATATTTTATAGATTTAATCGAAATTTTATGCTATGTAATATTTTACAAACTTACAATAGCTTTGTTGACCTGAGTCTCCAGAGATATTATGAATCCACTTAAAAGCTTGGATAAAAATTCGTGATAGAACAATAGAATATATTTTAGAAATACCATATATTTCCAGGAGGCAGAAGGTGCTACACAAAAGTGATAAATGAATAATATTGAGGACAATATTGTAGTAAATAAATTGATATGTTAAAGAATTTTTACTCTCTACGTAAAGTAAGCACTTGAAATATCCTTCTGAACCCCGGAACACTACAGTTGTATCTTTTAACTTTCCTCTAAATATACCTTAAGGGAGGCCAACCTATACTCTTCATTACCTGGTGGCGTTATAACATTGCACTCTCACTCCAGAATCAATTGGTAATATCTTCTCGAAAGTGAGTTACACACATGGAAAGATAAGAATTTTAATGAATCTGAAGACACAAAGAACATAGGTTTACCAGTGCTTTCGCAAGCAGGAGAAACACAAACAATAAGAAAAAGTACGACATACATGAAATTATTGGCATATAAACAATATTTTACACTACAAAAGTTGTTTAAAGAACAAAGTAGTCTAAGTCTTGTAATAAACGATGATCTGACTGCGTATTGCTGCGATAATAGTTATAAAAACTTATCATGGATAACCAATAACGAGTAATTACTGTAAAGCTTTGGTTACAACAAGATGATACAAATAATTTTGGTACATTATAAACAATTGTAATAAAACATTGTTCCATATTAATGAAAAATTCAAAGAGCATAATTTTTGTTCAGGACATTCTATAAGCATGCTTCTTAAAATCAAAATCTTGAGATTTGGTAAGTTATACGTATATTTTTTTTTATTTAAAAAAAAATGTTTCTATGTTCTTATAAAGAAAATATAACATTCATTTATGCCGTTCTTACTGATTAAATAAATACCTAGAATTATTCATGCACTATATTTTCAAGTTTTGTTCACTGATTTCTAAGTAGTTTGAAGAACAGAAACAAATAGTGAACTATTTTAAAGAAATTCAAGAGTGCTTGCAACTATTCTTTAAGTAGACCCGAAGGAAAGGAAAAGGAGAAATGTTTCCCTTAACAAGATTCCAATTGGAAGAAATGATTGAGGACTTTCCAGAAATATCTAATTTACTTATATATCATATTTTTTTTAAAAAAAGAAAATGTTTAATTTCCGGAAACCTCTCGACAACCAAATTCAAAGTCTTCTTTAACCATTTACATTGCAATATAAACTTTACTTAATATACTAAGAAAAGCCTTTCACTTAAACCATGTTCCTGTCTCTAAATTTTGGGTGAGAGTCTTGAGTAAAACATTGTAAGTATGATAATTTGAAAGAGAGTACTTGCTCTCTTTAGTCACAGTTTCTTCCTGCTCTTCCGAAAGAGAAAATGACCTACCAGTTCCTTCAACATAACAGAAGGCACTTGAAGCTACGTGAATGAAGATTTCAGGGCATATTTATTTCTTAGTAATAAACCTTAATCACTTCATAATAACTTTCCTTTTGAAATGTCGTATATAATAATACTTATTTCCAAGAAGAGAATACTTTGTATAGCCTTTATGTATGTGTTCTTCCAAATAAATCATGACGAAGCGGCTACTAAGTACTTTTACTTTTCAAAAGAATTCTATGAAAGTCTGACATTTGTAGAAAAGTGTGGAAATTCATATTGAACACTTATTTTGCTGGTCGTTGTCTTTTAAATTTTCTTCAACAAAATTAAGAAAAGAATTATCGTTTATGTTCATTAATGCTCACTAACTGCAGTTCGCTCCGCTCACTGGTTCATTGCAATAAAGCAAATAAGAGTTACATTCAGGTAAATTTTCACTGGTATGTACAGCCTTATTGTAGTTTGTATTATGACATATCTAGTTTAACCCCACAATAAAATGACATTAGAGTTTCGAAACGGAATATTTTAAATTCTAAACACCAACCGGTCTTAGCTGTTGGTAGAGCCTTTACATTTGAGAGGTCCTGGCTTCAATCCCAGCGGCCGATCAACCTGACTTAGTTTCGCCAGGGTTTTCTCTCAGTCACATCAGATAAATGCCGGAATGGTTCTTACCACTTAAGCTGTGACCGACTCCTTTCTCCTATTCTACGCCAATCTGAGCCATAGTTGCCTAAATACCATCAATAAAATTAAAATTATAAACTGGCGCAAATAAACTTACAATATATACTTAGACTGAACTTGCTGAAGCACGAATAGTAAAACCAGCGTAAGCTCTTCACATGAAGAATGCTAACCAAATAGAAAGAACCTGCCAGCTTTGAAAGCACCAAATTAGAAAAGGTCAAATAAAGGCCTAACCCAAATCTGAAATCAGTTTCCTCTGCTTGGATTAGGCCACTACTCTGTGTTATAGACATACGGATAGTAAGACAATTACAATGAAATTTGAATATGAACATTTTTTTGTATTCTAAATGAAATCGATTGTGAGGTCATAAAATGCTATCTTAACATCATACCAGCGTTGGTAAAGCCTGTTGTTTTCCCCTATGTATTTTTAATGATATTTATAAAAATGAATTTGTGCCTTCTCTAAATAGCACTAATCAATGTCTAATTGCTAATTTGTAAACATAAATTAAAGCAAAAGTAAAATATAAACATAAATAAAACAATTGAACTTTCAAAACATACGTTCGTATTTGTCTTTTTATACTTGAACCGTTCCATTTCAATTCAGGCAGTTAAAGAAAAATTGTACCATTGAAGTGATATATTTTGGTAAATAGTTTTCTATGAGTTCTTTACGAAAATTTAAGAGACCTGTATATTCATTGTTGCGAAGTATTTCACCCGTATTCGTCAAAGTTCTCACAGTGTATGCACACCCTTTACAAACGACGAGAGAGTCATCTTTTGATATCAAACTACACACAAATATCTATAATATAAAAAAAGAATGTCAGCGTAGATGGCAGCAGGGCTCAAGCCTACTTTGAAGTATGTCATCATAATCATTAGAATACGGTTATTCGGATTATTAAATATATAATAAGACCTGATTTACGGTTATTATGTCTCTCGTGTATGGTATTATCCAAATATAACAAAGTTTTATCTCCTTATCTTACGTATGCCATTTTAAAAGTTAACGGTATATATGATTCCATTTATAGATAACTATACAGGATGGATAGATCTTGATCATTTACGATTCTCGCATCTAATCCTAAGCTGTAAGAACCAATTTCTCCTTCCTGCAACTGAAGAATGAAAAATCAATAAAGTTTCAATATTTTGGGGGATGTGGGAATCATGAGAATGTTCTAACAAAAGAAAATGGACCTCAGATATTTGTGCCCTACATATAAGCATAAAAAGAAGCTCAACCATAAAACATTTAGATAAAATATAGTCTGTCATAGTAAGTTAGTAGTATTCACAGAAGATATAATTCAAAAAAAGAAAAAGACAAGTAAAAATTAGGAGAAATATACATAGTTAAAAAAAAGGTGGAAACCATATTATTAAAGTATATGACATGGATATTCTATTTCAATGCATCGCAAAGAAACAGGAAAGCAATCATTAAAAAACACTTAACCTGCAAAATTCTCTGAAAGATATGAAATATAAAGACAAAAATAGAATGTTTATTCAGCAACATGAATTAACGGAAATGATATTAATACTGATGATCTTGCTGATAAAACATTATCTCTAATTTCTATAATTTTTAATTAGATTTGTGCACTGTGAACAAGAGGAAAATATTACAGCCTGCAGCACCGCTCATCGTTCATTATAGAAAACAATACCTTTCAGGCAAAATGGAGGAGTCTGTATACATATATACTTTTTTTTGCTCTCATTTTTTTTTCCTTGCCCAGAGGCGGCTCTCTATCTCGTTGCAAAAATGACATTTATGGAAATAATGGTATGCACAAGCAGCAATTTCAGCTCTAAATTTATGTTCAGATCTCAGTTTTGTGACTGACTTTTATGTTTATGTTACATCAGAGTTTATGTCACATGAAAACCCATAGAAAACGAGTTTTTAAAATGAGATTTGTCTTTCTTTGATCCGTCGCATTGGAAGGTAACTAGCATGAATAATGGCGGTCCTATGTTACCTTGCGAGTTCCACTTCATGTCAATTCATTGTATTTTTCCCTACCTATTATAACTTTAAATTCTTTTTTGCCTCTTCTTTTACCATTATTTCGTGCATGTGTGTGTGTGTGCGTGTGTGTAAAAGAGAGGGAGGAAAGGGGAGAGAGAGAGAGAAGAAGGAATTTTTAAAACATATAGCCACATTGTGCTTTTTTCTATCAGATTAATAGTTTTTATATTTACTTTACATATTCGGGCCTTATTCATTCAATGATTGCTACGAATGAGTATTTATTGTCCTTCTACTGAAAGAAGAAAAATAACCGTTTTCATTAATCTAATAACTAAATGGTTTGAAAATTTCAAACAATGCAAACACACCAAAAAAAAAATCAATGGTATATATTGATGAAACCTGTTTTCAGTGGTTTCTACAAGATGGCAGCATGTATGTTTACATGGCAGTATCGTGGTTTTACTTTTTTTGTCATTGGTTTGAGCATGTTTCACTGAGAAGCATATGGATCTTTATTTTAGCTTTGAAATAATTGTCACAAGGGTGGGCGTGTTATTCAGATAGTACACGATCATTCAAAAAGTATTTAGGCACTTACTACACATTGATGAAACATTCTCTATAAAGTGACAAAAATATGTAAAAATTTAATGATCTGGTTAAATCTGCTACCCGAAGAAGATCTATCTCTAAACGTCTAAGATAACAAACGAAAGAAAATGGCATTTATTCGTTATATGGCACCCAGCAATTGTGTTGTATTTTGTCGTCTGTACGCTCTATACCACTCTTTGCGTTACAAATTCACGCAGGCACTTCTATAAACACCTAGCAGTAATTAAATAAGTATTACGGACATCCATATGTTATTATTATTTCGTCAAATACGCAATCTAGCTGAGCAAGAGGCAGGAACATGGTACCATGATAAGGAATTACTAATTGCGACAATTCGTGTTGCGAATAATACGTATTTTGCCACACACAAAAAATCTAACAGTATCTCAAGCGAGCGAAGAGTTGTTAGTTAAAGTCAGGTTAGCTATTTTATTTTCATTACACGTGATTCCCATCACCTTTAACACAAAGAAGCCATCATACCATATGTGCAACTGCAACATCACATGTACCGCATTTCACTCCCTCTCACACTCATTTAAGGCATTTCGCACTGATATAATATCGTTCTTCGTGCACAAAATCTTCAATAATCATTATACAATACCTGTTTCGCCTGTAATTTTATGTGACGTTACTAGTGTCAGATTGAATTGAATGTCATTGTACTGTATCTCGCTTGCTTGAATAGCATAGAAACTGAGAAGTGTTTTTAGTCACAATAGATTGCCCATAACTGCAAAATAGATTATGATTTTACGTCTTTAACTCGGTTGTGCATTAAACTCAACAATTGGAGGTTATTATTGTTATTATTGTTGTTTACAGTCCAAAATTAGCTCATAACTATGTGTAGACTTGAGCGTCTGTGTTCTAGGTCTTACTGCTAACTTCACATATGACCTCAGGAGTCACATGACCACTAAATTACATAAAATTGTAGGATGACAAAGTTATTGTTAACTGTTCTACAGGTTTCTCATACCTCGTATATTTCATAACTACAAAGAAGTTTGTTTTTTGTTTGATATTTGTCATTCAGTCGCATACCTCTAAAGCTTTAAGAGAAAAGAAGCTTTTTTTCTTTTTGTTTCTTTCCTAAGACCTTAACGCTCGAGTTTCTACTGTTATCGCGTGAAGCTTATCTCATAGTTCCACCTAGTGAACATCAGAGGAAACACAAGTGTTCATTGCTCGACGACAATCCCCCGCGGGGAGGTTGAAAAGAGGGTCAGAGGACGGTATGAAAACACTCCTTTGAGAGGTTCAGAGAGGGGGGTGATAAAGAGATACTGTGTGTGACTGAGAAACCGACTCAGTCACACGTACATCCAAAGACAATAGAATGAAAATCTTGAAAACAGTCCTCGTGAACGGGTTCTGTTCTGTTAGTACATTTCATTGTCACTAGATGGATTTAGTTTACTCAAATATTTATTTACCCAAGAAAAATTGTAAAATATCCTACAGAACAGTGACTTTTGATATTTCTTTAATACGCAATTAATTCTGGCTTTCCTGGGCAAGAATCTACTAAGGTTTTGGCTTAGTCTGGACGATTTAGGATCAAGATGATAGAATTCAAGACAGTGAAAACAAATTTAGTTCCCATATTGAATAACTGAACTAAAGTGTTTCGTTTTTATGGAATAATTATTTCCAAACGATTTATTATTGACATGTATGACTTTATCAATGTGTTGTAGATTTAAATTTTATTTTGTGTTCCCGTTTGATGTGCTGAAACTTTCAGAAAAAGGGGAGTTAATGTTCATTCATAATGTTTGTACGAGAAAACCCATGTACTGCACCATTACAGCAAGTAACTTTCTTTGGACATCCTCGTGATATCCCGACATCCAATAGATATGCAGGCAACATACATATTAAAAAAACAAACCAAAAAAGGATACTCAGCAATAGCTTTTCATACCAAATGACAAACATCCGTAATTTGTTTTTCTACTTCGAATTTTAAAAAAATAAATGAATAATTTTGCTACTTACCCACTAATTGTACGCTAAATATAGTGAGGAGACTTGTCCACACTAGTGACATCTTCAGGGAAGTCTGCAGAAATTTCTCTCGGCCTGGCGTTCATACGTCACACCTTGGCGAGATCCACAATATCACGCCAATGGCTGAAAGTAGAAACGAGAAAAACAAATGTTCATAATTTTTTCTCGATAGCAACATTAATATAATGATACACGAAACTATGATGAAATAAATTTGAGTGCCACACAATGACATTAGCTTAAGTAACACTAATTAACAAATATTTCAAGTTGTTCAGGTGTATTACCTAGAATGATTACCTAAATGCGAATGGTCTGGCGTATTGTCTGGCCTGGCCATGACGACGGAAATACGCATCGCACCATAATTTATCCACAGACGCATGGCTCAGTAGGAGCGAAATCTAGGAAAATACCTCTAGACGCATTCGGAGAACTTCGTTGTTGCTCGACTTTTTCTCTTACAAAATTGTCGTCTGCTTTCCCGGAACGTGTGTGAGTTTTGAAGATCAATCGTGAAATACACATTATAGTGTTGTAGCATCTACGCTCAACAGTTTCAGTTCACTATGACAGACTGTAACTGCATTCTCATTGTTGCGAATGTGCGTGAAATTTAGCAACAATGCTGCACAAGCAAGACCTTCATACTTGACTTCCACTGCTTCAAGATAATTGAACTCCATCAGCAACTTCCTTTTTTAATCATAGAATCAATGACCCCCAAAATTTGTCCTTCTCATTGGCTACCCTGTACACAGTTCCTCAAAGTCACCAGCAATGAGTCCTTGGACAAAATATAGCATTGGAGAAGTCTTCATAAATAATAACTTACAATCTCCCAGTTGTTCAGTTTAATGATTATTATAATTATGGGAAAACCTTTAATAGCATGGAACGCAGTCCCCTTTTTACACGCTTTTTATTAACTTACTCTGTAATCATGTTTCATCTCTGGTACAAATTTTGCATCGTTAATTTAACTCATTTTCCAACGTCATACAATGATGAAATTTTACACACCGACGTAAGTCGGATGACAATACACTATCCCATTGTTACTTTAATATATTTCTATATATGTATATATTTTAAAAACATATTTTAATATTTTATTATTACATACTTCTTTATCCTAAAAATGAATACTAGCCTGCACCACGGTTGGGTTTGGCTGGTTGCAGAACACTT
>JAGDQP010045519.1:0-14717 GCA_022664845.1 Lepisma saccharinum
TTCTTTCTGCGAAGGCGACTTATTAGGATGTGGTGGAGCCATGATGAATGAAAGCCGTAAATGCCCACACTTCTCCGTCTTCGTTCTGAGGAGCCAACGAGGCTGCCGGGTACTACCCTCATCACCCTTGTCAGCAAGCTGGAAATCGAGGCGAAGTCCAATGACTTGGCGTCGAAATCACTTGTACTCCCGACTGATGGATACTTGGGACACCCACTCCCCCAAGTGTTGGCGAGACCAAAGGTCCGAAGAGCTCCCCAATGGCGCACTTCCCAGTCTCAACGAGCTAGACCATCCAAGAATCTGCTGCTAAGAACTAGGCGCTATCCAATGGTTCCGCCCCCTTTCCCCTGGGCCCAGGGGCCATCGTCAATGCAAATACATCCTGTCACATCCTTGGTCATTGCGCGGAGGCGCAACTCACAGCACAAGAGGAGATGAAATAATGAGTCATCAGTGGATGAAAAATGGAGTGAATATAAATGAAATCCTCTCGGCTGGTCCTCCTTTCAGGCAGCGTAGATGTTTAGCTGCGAGGGCTGATTGCAGCCAGCAAAAGCCAGCTGGACGATGGGGTCGCCAATTCCCTACGCCGTATACGAGCAGCGATGGTCTGCTGCTCGGGCTATGTGATGGTGTCATCACGTTGCGGTCCGTAGGCCTGCGATGAGGTCGCCAATCCCCTACGCAAGTGGGAAGTAAAAATGCTCAACAGAGAAGCACTTTCGCCCTGCTGTTGGACTTCCCATAGGCAGCAACGATGTTATTAGCTGCCAGGGCTGATTGCAGCCAGTAGAACTGACTGGGCGATGGGAGCGCCACTTCCCGACGCCAGGCTCCAGATAAGGTGTTGTGTAATTTGGAAAAGAAATATAAACAAAAAAGAAGAAATTCTTTTTCCATGTGAATATTATATGATGACCAGTTATTGAATTGTAAAAATATTAGGACGGGATTGACATGTTTATGATCTGAAGGAGAAATCGAATACCTTTCAAAATTTCCAAGACTAGAGTTTCACATTACAACAAAACAAAGAAGAGGCCCTGAGACAGTTTCAGTAAAATACACATTCTCAGGACCGAGTACAGAGGTTGAAACTGAAACCAGGGAAGAAAGGATTCAAAGTTTTGGACGAAGCTATTATCAAGGAACAAATAAATCAAGTCAGCAAGAAAAAGAGTGCAGATATTGCAAAAGCTATTGCAATACTTTGAGGTTCCGGAGAGAGACAGACAATTCTATGCAGATGTGGTGAGACGTACCGAGAACAATGATACCAACAATGTTTGTGTTGCTGTGGAAGGCTGATGTTGAAGTTGTGTTATGGACACAGTGAACAACAAAACTGTTTCTGAAGGGGCTGTAGTTGCCCTGTTTTAGTTATTTTTTCTAACAAAAATATTCACAGAGGAAACAAAATATTTAAGCATTCTTTCATTTTAGTTTTCGTATTGTTATATGTCAAGTTTTTTAAGAATATTCCTGACTGTACTTCTTACACAATACTCAGTTATAGTTTATTAAATTTTGCATTACCAATAAAATAATTCATAGATTGACATGAATTACCAAAAATCGCAAAATAATCGCCAAAATTAGCAGTAATACAGCAATTTTCGTAAGGAAATTCAATGCAGAAAGCACGTCTTGCAAAAACAGCAAAGTTCCAAACCTCGTGTTGCCACAGCATGGCAACCAATGCAGTTCTCACGGTGCACTACATAGGATTGAGACTGGCATTCGAATTAACCAAGAGTGACAGAAGCCAGAAACCACCTGTGTATATGTACGAAGTTAGTGGAATGTAAGTTAAATGTAAAATCAGAATGGCACTAGAATGTGTTTACAAGGAAGGTTAAAAAACCACAGTTGTGGCATTTTTATCCTGGTGCTGCCAGTCGCCAGAGCCTCGTTAGCCTGCAAGCACTGTAGTTTCCAGGGTGCACTACAAGGAAGTGAGGTTGGCATTTGAATGCGCTCAGAGCATCCCTTACACACCATTTCGTCATGCACAGGTACAAACAATACAAAAACTATACGAGGGATTCATAGAGAAAAGGCAAAACTGTAATCTAATACGTTCTCAATACTCATTTCCACTCGCACTACGAATCCCCAATCTCATTCACCGTTAAGTTCTGATTGACGTAACCGGCATCATCTGCGGTGTAAAAAAATACTGTTATTATTACTACTACCATTACGACTCGTAATAATACGCAAAACAAAATATATCAAACCTAAATATAAGCACATATTGTTGGGCAAATTCAGCGAAGTGAAGCCATTGTGTTATATCACCTTCAACCAACCATCTGTGTACCAAATATCAAATCTGATGATGATACCAGTACGGTGGTTGAGTTAAAAAGCATCATGTCTACTTCACTGCACTGCTTCCCACACAGGAAGTGTCAAGGAACAAAACAAGCCATAAACTGGGAGTATCAAGTAGCGTGTCTACCTTGAGTTATGCAATTTCATCCTGGATTGTTCTGAGATCGGTGGGTTGCAGCAAAAAGTTCTGTTCGTCAAAAAAGCGTATTTTTCTGGCAACACTGCACACTCACGTTTCAAATGTTCGGCTTAAAGCTCGTCAATAACAGGGTTTGCTGAAATCACCCAATCCGAACAAAAATGGTCTTTTCCTTAACTTTAGCTTTTATATGATGAGCGCATGCCACAGAAGTGCATAATAATGAAAACTAACTCATTTTAGATGGTTAAAATAAAGATCTCGAATGTCATAACTAGAATAATATCGCTGTTTAAAATCTACTTTTGTGATATTGATAGGTTCTCCTTGCAGAGAATGAGTTTCCTTAACAAGATCTTGAAACTGCGAGGAACATGGAATGATAATAAAACGAAAGAGATGGCCACTGCAACAACTGGAAGAGAAAAAGACCAGCTTCCAGAATTTGGGAAGTATTCTAAGTGAGGCTATGATATGGGAATGGAACACGTGAACAGCAACGGCGAAAAAGGAATTCTTTAACAATTTCATCTTCGGATGGATGTATAAAGAGTTGAAGAGTTTGATTCTTGTTGTGTTGTATGAAGCATACACGTGGACTCTTCGAAGGAATGATTTAAAGATAATTGGAAGCTTTTGAAATGTCACCTTGGGGAAGAACGGAGAACAACTCAGCTGGACAAAGATCCGTGCTGAGGATGAGTACGTGACAGGCAAGCCATATTAGAGAAAAAATGAACTGGTTAGTACATTGTCTGAGCATAGTGTCTATAATAATGGATGCAACTGAAAGTATGGTTGAGGAGAAAAAGAGAAAGAATCCAACTCCTTGAATTTATTAAGGAAGTTAAATGCCGAGACAAAGAAAGCCACAAGATCGGCATGAATGGAGAGGGACCTGCAGCCTCGGCAGAACACTACCGATGGATGGTTCTATGAAAAGGGAAAATCAATAAAGAAAAAATCATGCTAAAACCTAAAGTCACGAAAAAAAAAACTTAGTTATTAAAGAGTGTCTCAACGACCCCTTTAAGCAGGCTATGCACATTTCAATTTCGAGAGTCACGGCGGATTGATACAAGGTGATGCCTTGTCTCCACCCAAATGTAGATTTAATAGCAGACGATACAGATATGCTAGTACGAGTTATCGACGAGATAGGCTTTCAGACATGACAAACAAAAATATGACAACCCGAAACAGAGGTTGTAGGAAATAAAATACTGAGATCAAAAAATAAAAAAGTTTAACTATTTGGGAGCATATGGAAAAAGAAGTAGTTACTTAACATCAGGCAATGGGTGTTTTATTTACTTCAGAAGCTCCTAATATCGCGATTAATACCAAGATGTTTTGCCGCAAAGACTTTATGGTCGCGGAAGCTGGAGTACGATCTTGGCAGATCAACATAATTGCGAATGGTTGACAGTGAGGTCTTGGGGGAGATGGACGGGACGAGATGACCAAAGAATTAGGGGGTGAAATCACAATGCCAAGATGGACGGACTATGTGACTCGGATGGGGAGAAAGCCGAGATTGTATTTCTCGTAATTAGGAAGCAGCAAGAAAAGAGGCTATCGGGAACACCGAGACGTCGTTGGGATAACAATACTGGAAAAGATCTACGAAAATGTTCGTGATGAAACTTGGTCTGATCTTGCCCAACATAGAAAGCAATGGCAAACGTTAGTTACTGCAGCCATGAACTTGCAAGCCCTAGTTGCATCCTTCCCAGAGTAATAGATTTGTATATGTGTATATTTACCTACTATACTGAATTGAAGGGGACTGGCCAACCTGTAGAATGCAGACTGGTAGAGCGAGATAGAATTCTACGTGTACAACTACAAGGTCAACTATCGAATAAGTTTCCGATGGCTTTCAGAAGTGAAGAATAGTTTATAAAACAGTAAACGATAATGCACTGACGTATTCAACGTGACCTTCCACTCGTGTTGCCAGTTGCCAGAGCCTCGCGACCAATGCAGTTCGTATGCTGCACTACAAAGCATTGAGAGTGGCATTCGAATGGCCCTATTTGAATCGTGAAACAGAAGCCATGAACCACTATGTGTATAAGTTATGAAGTTAGTGAAATGTAAGTTAAATGTTTGATCGGAATGGCCTACGAGGAAAATGAGAAGTAACAGTTGTGGCATGTTTATCCTGGTGCCGCCAGTCGCCAGAGCCTCGTTAGCCTGCAAGCATTGCAGTCTCCAGGGTGCACTACGAGGAAGTGAGGTTGGCATTTGAATGCGTTCAGAGCATTCCTTACACCCCATCTAGTCATACAGAGCTCAGTAACTGGGCACGAGCCCAGGCATTAGCCCAAGCTACCTAAAGGCATTAAATAAAATTGAAACTTACATCACAGTACGAACAGCTACTCTCCACATATTCACACAGACAAAAGGCAGAGCTGTCTAATAGATTCCTTTTTAATACTCCTCACCAATTCCACTATTGTTCCTGATGTTGAAATCTAATTCGAAAATAAGTTCTAGTTGACATCCCCTGAGGCAGTTTCACCAGCATCAGCTATATCGTACAATATCTTGTGGATTTTCAAAATTCCTCCCACGAACTCTTTCTCCCCCATACTTTTTTTCCTCAAAATATTCAATTTTAGGGATTTAAAAAGCTGACAGACTACAAGTAACAATCTGATTTTTACGACAAACTACGTATGTAGGGCTCCTACAAAAACAACAATCACTTTGTTACTAGTTGTCCTTCACCACACTTTCAAGGCCCAAAAATCACAATTTTTTTAACCGTGTCTCAACCATCACAAAATTCCCAACAACCAAACAACAAAACCTACCACAAGAACTAGATTATGAAGTTTGCAACGACCATATTGACGTCTCTACCTCTAACAGGAAAGCAGCTGTGTTCAGTTTTAGAGTACTCTGAAACGGCGTTTGGGGGTTCAATACTGCAACGTATGATTTCCTATATTGCTGGAACGCTTTTACTTAAAAATCCGGAAACTTGGAATTTCACTCGGAAGAGCCAATGAGTTCTTCACAAGTTTCATGAAATAAGAAATGGAGAAGCAAAAGTCATTTACGTATCTGACAAAGAATCACCCCAATAACGAACCTGAAGTCAATTTCTCTGATTTCGGCATCTACCAGACTTCGCTGGAGTTCTAAGCCTACGTTACATTAACGAAAAAAACTGAAGAGAGTTCCGCAAAGAAATGCAGAGGCCGTTAACCGTTATGATACCCAGATGAGGTCCTACTCCAGAACATGTTTCTCTGTTTCAACTATTCGGCGTACATAGTCTCTAGGGACCCCGCTTGGTATTTTATCTACTATTTAATGCCCTATTTTATGCCCTTTATATGAGTACTTCCATTTCAATTCATCCAGGTAAACTCTATTTTTTCCCCCACCGACTATCTCTGATCTCTGCGATACTTTTTTTTTCTACAAGTACATGCAAAATAGACCCACATTATTTTTTTACCTCGAAAAAAATGTGAAGAGTTACACCAACTTTTAAGATACTGATTTTTTTTTGTAAGTAGAAGCAGAAACGCCTAAAGTTTCATGTCCCTTCTCCCGTTTCTTCGGCCGGGCCCTACATCGGCCTTTTCTATATTTTTCCGCCTAAATATGTGTAATGGGCTTTTATATACTGTGTATTATTTATGCAATTAGGTTTTGTCTTTTATGATTCAATTTCTTATCGATAGTTAACATGTGAATGCTTTAGTGAATTGAAAAGCTAAAAACATCACGAACAGCGGTAGTTCTTCGAATGACGCTAAAAAACGAGTCTGTTAGCAGCACTCACATATATACAGCTAATTTCGGATCAAGCGAACTATAAGCCCGATTTTGATGCTTGAACCTTCATTTGAAAGCTCTTTGCCATACTAAGACAGAAAAAAATGGATCGGTAGAACATCCCTGGGAACCCCTAGGGCTGTTTGGAAAAATAATAATGAGAATTTCACATTTCTTGTGACAGCACTTACCCTCAGACCATATAGGGGACCGAAGCTTGCGGAATCGTAATCTACGCTTCAATACCTTTCAAACGGTGTATCACACGTCAAAATCGGAGAAGAGGTTCAAACGTTACGATCTAACCACTCACAGAATTTTCACAAATGATAGAAAAGGGCCTCTGACATTTTGTCTGTCTTTTTGCTTTAGCTCAAAATGGTTGATACCGGGGGAAGGGGGGTCGAATGCAGGCCTTAACAAGTTGGGGTAAACCGAAGCTTATTTTTTGATAGGAGTTGCCGTTTTCGAGATACGGAGCCTACCATGGTCCAAAATCGATTTGTTGTATGAAGACCTTACAAAATGATATCAGTACAAGAACCCCTTCGGGGTAAAGGGAAGAGGGACGCAAAAATTCTACTTACAAAAGAAGTGATATCCATTTTCCGAGCGACTTTCTGGGAAGGGAGGATACAAAGTCTCTTAATTGTATTACAAAGGAAACAATTCCGCCATAGTGACACGAAGAAAGTCACTCGCAAAATGGATCTTTCGTGAGTAGAATTCTTGCGTCACTCTTCCCTTTGCCCCGAACGGGTTCTTGTACTGATCCTATATACAGAGTTCCTCAATTTTCGTGCTAGGATTTTAATTTCGCTAATATTGCAGATAGAGCTCTGAAACAAAAAATGTAAATACCAAAGTGCATATGCGGAGTCACATGATGTTGCTGAAAGCAGTGGCGTCCCGAATATGCCTCTACGGGTAGGGTAAGGAGCTTCAAAATTTTAAATAGAAGCAGGGATTGACTTTGCTCCATTTACAACAAATGCTAAGTTTTGAACAACCTTTCGAGGAAACCCTTCTTTATATCTTGGAACTGTCAAACGGTACGAGATATAAAAAAGCGTTTCCTCTAAAAGTAGTTCAAAATTTAGCGCTTGCTTTAGGGGAAAACCAAAATAAAATCCTTTTAAAACCCAGTAATATCTTTCATATGAAAAAAAAAAGCGTCTCAATACGATTAATAGGATCAGAGTTAAAAATTATCGACTCGAAGGTCCCGGCAGGAGCATGGGTGGATTTTAACTAGATGTATATGATCTATCGTGACGGCCGGAGTCAAAAAGTTACTACACTGACCCATATAAAATAAAGTTTACCAAAGTTTTTTTTTTTTTTTTTTTTTTTTTTTTTTTTTTACAGAGTTAAAGATTATAAAAATTCCGAAATTACGAATTAAATTTTTCAACGTTGCAATTAATTCTTTAGAAATGCAACCAGTCAACAGCAATGATTTTTACACACGACAAAATATAACACGAGACAAGTTTTATGCTTTAATTTCATGCAAATACGTAGTCTCAGAAATTGATTTTTGGAAAGATGATTCATTTTTATATTTGATACCAATAGATGACCTTGGTAACTATTTTGAGAGCCTGTAACTCTTCATAGAAATTTCTTCGGGAAAACAAAAAGTGCGGGTTTCTTTATTTTGCATATACCTGTAGAAAAAATAAGTATCCCAGAGACCTGGGAGTCAATGGGACAACTTACGGTTTACCTGGATGAACTGAAATAGAAGTACTCCTATCAGGAAGAGGGCAAAAGAATGTCTCAACGGTAGAAAACTGTTACTTTTGTGGAGATATCACAAATGCAAGGATGTACGTGAAAACCTATTCTGTTCCATCAAACCAGATACGACAAGGTAAGTCAAGCTAAGAAATAAGCAGTTTGCGAAAATAAACCCATCTTAGCCACCGTCATTCGTGAACCTAATAAAATCGGGGGAAAAAAATCCTCCCTTAACACAAATGCCCAATATTATCTTAATAACCATCAATCTGTAGTATTTAGACTACGTAGATCATAGACTTTCTAACTGGTTCTCCACATGATCGCAGATGCACATCATTCAAAAATGGTCTTATTTCGGATGTTCAGAATTCAAAGTCAGGATTGATATGGTTGCAAGGTTGGAGTGAACACTGTCGTTAAGTGTTCCGTCACATTCTGCATTCTGTTCATCTGAAATAAGGTAAATAGGGCGCCTGTATTCAACGCCATTGAGCAGAAATAGCAAGTGTAGAGAATGACCACAGAAAGGACGAATACAGGCAAAAGCCGCATAAGTTTTGGCATTTACTCTCGTGACCTCAAGTCTGTATTGCAGGCTGGTCCTGTTTCCTTGTTAGTCTCGAGGGCTTCTTATTCCCTACGTGCTGAAATAGACGAAACAGGTTCAGAGAAATGGTATTCACGTTTTAAAAGAATGGTTCCGTAAATTGCTCTGTTAACTATTCCTTCGTTTGATTTCATTTAGTGGCGACTGTGATGAAGTCTCCTTCTCATTGGTTTTGAACAGCCATGCGGTATTACGTTACGACATTCAATGCATTTAGTTGTGTTTCCTGAACATTTTCACTTTGAATTAACAGGTGAGTGATGCCACGTAGCTAAAGGGACCTTAGAACCACGCTCAGGACGCCCACTCGTGTCCAGAAATCAAATCTCAGGAGCTGCAAGGTGAAGAGAGAGGGATGCTGGGAAAGGTCTTAACCCGCCATCGGTCGGTTGTGAGGAAATCCCTCACTTTTGTTTGTATTTCGTTTCTGTATTTTTAAAACTTTGTCCACTGAACTGTGCTGCCGCCTAGCTGGAGATTGGAATACTGTGCGTGGTCAGAAGTTATCAGCGACCTGTCACGTATGCTGTGTGAATCAGAGCCGTGATAGGCTTATTGTGTTAGCATCCCCCACAACCGACCTATCTCGTTTTTCTCCTTTTTTTCGATCTTATGTCGGTGCGCTCATGTGATTTCGAGCTAAAGTGGATCCAGAGGCAGACCAGATGGCTATTGGATTTATACTTTTACTTGGAATTATACTTTACAAATTATATTCTTCTGCAACACCAACCAGAAAATTAAGCGCAGAAATTTCCTGAAGGACTGGGATATGGGTCTAAGAAGACATCACACGATCAGGAGATTGTCCATGTCAGGAGTTTGAAATGATGTGAAGCTTCGAATTAGGAAACATCTCAAGAAATTGCACCCAAGGCCACCCGGAGAGGGAAGAAGCAAAGTCTGCGTTCTGTCCAAAGAGAAAGAACCGCAAAACGAAGACAGGGTGTGCCAGCTGTCGACTGCCCATCTGTCGTCATCACAGTCTGCCATAAGTGCAGAGGCCAGAAGAGCAGTTGCGATGACGACACGGAGGAAGCCTGAAAACATTTCTCAGTGAGGTGGGGGTATTGCAGCAGTCTTTGGACGTTTTTCTCGAGCAAATCTTTTTCTAGCAAAAAGTCCACATTTATTACTTGAGTGAAGTGCTTTGCTGCAAGAAACATGAGACTTTGGACTTCAGTCCTTATAACCTAGCGTTTTTTTCTTCTTTTTGTTTAACTGAACATACTAAAGTTTTGAAAACTCTCACGAATATGCTTATGCTTTGTATCGAATATTCCATTAGGTTTAGTTTAGTAGTTGCCCCGCAATTAGTAAAAATTATGAAAATTTACGGAAAGGAAAGAGAAACGAGGCTATTTCTGTGTTGGATAGTACAAAGTACAAGGGCATATCCTAGTTATTTTTTTCAGATATGTATCTGTAATGACAGGACACAAAGACTTCCTGCTACAAATACAAACCTAACTTATCCTAAACTGATCTATCCTAACCAAGTCTATCCCAAAACAGTGTAAAGTAATGAAACTAATTGTAATGTTTTCGTGTGTTTGCCTGTGAGAAAAACGGTGGGCAACTTTACCCTTTATTTCCTTTTCCAATAATTTTTACAGATGTTTCCTGTGTATCTCCCTGTAGGATGTTAAATAGCGAACATAAATACAAGTTGATAATACGAATATAGTTCACTTTCCAAATGTTTTAATAAATCTTCGAATTAATTTTAATGTTACATTATTAATTCAATGTTAAAACCGAAAAAGGTTTTATAGTCCAAAACATCAACTGAAATGATAAAATCATAACCAGAAAAATAACGAAAACGCAGCATATCTTTTACGTGTGGGGTCGGTGGACAAAGTTTTAAAGATTCGGAAACGAAATAAAACAAAAGTGAGGGATTCCCTCGCAACGAACCGATCGCGTTACAAAATACAACCGACAGATGGCGGGTTAATTGGTGCAGCAGTTCAGTGTTGCCATCCCATTTTTTTAAAATCAGTTATTCAAATTGCTTTTATTCAGTTAGACGGGGCATTATTTGACACAACAGGACAGACAGATTATGCGTGTCTCCGTCTTGAATTATAATCTACATCCAGGGTATAGAAACCTCGTATCTACAACTTCTGTTACCGGAAGTAGTTGTCTTGACGTTTATTTTTCAGCAAGTTTAAACTGGAAAATTCGCCACTTTTTCTCGCTTCAATAAATAGGCAACTACTTTAGGTGACAAAAATTGTAGATACGAGGTACCAACAGCTAACCCTCCGTTTATAAAAATGAAAGTAACGATCTTTGTGGAGTCATCACGCCAACACGACCTAACAGATTGCAATGACTTTTGGAACATGATCAGATATTGGTCCAACTTTACGCATATTTTTACTACCCAGAAGTGACTTTATCCGGAACTAATTAATAAATACAGTAATTTCATTGTTATAACAATGCAATAAATCTGGGTTGGCTGGTTTAAAGGTGTTGATTAATTAATTAGGTATTAATTTTAAAAAAATAGTCTTAAAAAAAATTAAGAGCAAAAGTACCACAAATAGTGTGAATTTCATGGTGACGATTCCACATATTAAACTATCGGCGTTAATTTTACATCATTTTCGCCTTGCAATCAAGGGGTCCGGGGTTCAAATCTCGATGGGGCCACATAATTTCTCTAAAGTGCTAAGTGAGTAGCGGTTTGGATGTCACTGTAACGAGTAGGTCTTGTCCTTCATAACCTTGCTGTTACGTAAGGACGTTAAGCCGAAACAAAGTTAACTTTGCTTAAATATATTGAAGAAGTTGGCAAAATTTATCGACAGCATCCAGTGACGTAATTTTTATTACTATGCAATTGCAATCAAAGCGAAAATTCTAAATTTTCTTTTATTCTAAAGTTGTTTAGTATTGATAAAATACACCGAAATTTCGTACAAGATTTTTCCTCATAAAAACTCCAGGAAACGAATTTAATGAAATCAAAAGTGTTTTCTGTATGTTTATGGATGGACTCAAATAATTCGTTCGATCTTTATTCACTTCTTTTATTGATATGCGTTAAGCCTATGTATTTCTGACTCCGTGAACTAGCTTGGACTAAATCAGATCTGTACTCGTCTTTTGAAATTGTCCATTTATTTTAATAATGTGTATAATTCGAGAAGTAGGTGTTCGTGATGGAAAGTGACTAATGTTGCATAGGATAGAATCCACGGGCGAACGTTTATTACTGCGGCAATGAACTTGCCAGTTCCGTAAGCCATAGTGTTAGTGAAACTCTGTACAGTGATTTCACTTTTGCAGTTGTGCATCTTTTTGTTCTTGTGAAGTGATTCTCAATAATTATATTCACAAGTATGCAAGATCACAGACTCATTACATTTGTAATCAACGGGTCCCGGTTTCGAGTCCAGGTGAAGGACAATTTCACCCAGCTGCAAACCGAGTAGTGGTTCGGATTCCACTTTAAGCTTTAGCTTTAGGTCCCGTCCTTCATAACCCCGCTGCCGCATAAGGATATTAAAGAGAAGCAAACTTATTTCTATCCGAATGTAATATAAATAAATAAAGCAAAGTATTAAAACTCAAAATACTTTGTTTAAAAGATTTTTTTTTTCAACCGTGCAATAAATACATTGTTTCCATTTCCAAGTTACAACAACCAGATCAGAAAAACATAATTAATTTATAAGTTTTAATTTTAAGCGTGGATTGTTGTAAATAAAAATGAAGGATTGGAGAAATAAAGGGATTAGTCCATTTTTTATAATTTGCAGGAGAGCATTTTTAAGTTGGACTGATCTCCTTTATTCCACTTGGTTTATCTTCTTTTGTCTTTCATTTTCACGGGGACTGAACCTCGGTATTTCCCATCTGATAATTGTGTTGCAAAGCTTATGTTTCAGTGTTACATATGGCATTAAAAACAGAAAAATCCCGAAGATGGACTTCTCCCCTTTATTTCTCCAACCTTCAAATATTTAGGCTCTATATGTATTTTAAATCATTGCAGTAGTATCTGAAGGAGTAAGAGCTACAGCTTATCTACACCATGGGCAAGCCCCACCCCCAGAATTTGATTACGATAAAGGGAAAATCGAAGATAAGGGCGCAGCCCGCCAAGAGGAAGAGTAGTGATGAATTGCCCAATGACTGTTAACAGCCTTTTTTTCTTCACCCTGCACCAACGGGAGCGTAGTCTTCCTAGTGTACAATAAACCACAAAAGGCTGTTGAAAAGGGGAAACTATTTGCACTAGCGAGAGGAAACTTACGGGCAGGAATTAGAAAGCGTTAGGACGACGGCAACACGCAATGGATGACACCTAACCCGCCTCAAATCGCTCGTGCCGCTTCCTTGGCTTTAATTCCTGTCTGTACGTGAATCTTCTTCCGTCCGTTAAAACTTTTATCAAGTTGTGCGAATAGTCGATGTCTCTTAAAATTGTGCGGGAAAATACTACCTAATGGCCACTTGGTAAAGAATAAAGATAAAATTAATTTAATGGGCGATAACAGCACTATGGCTTAAGCCCGTCAAGAATAGCGGCTCGTATTGACTCGATACAAGAAAAAAAAGTAAAACTATCCCCTGTGCGATACGCACGCGCCGTGAATGGTTGCATGGGGGATGTGGAGGTAGCGCTCCACATTTTCTTGACCTTCGGTACGAAGTGAGGTGGGGTGCTCAGTCCCACGCTCGACCGCCTTTACCTTCCCAAGGCATCCAGGAATACCAAGGACACTCCGGTACTCAATTTGATAGGAGGTTGAGTGCACCTCCGAGCGCGATAAAGGTAGACTGTTAAATTGGACAGATTTCGAAGGGATTCACATCAAATGAAATCAATGCAACGAGTCTGCAACACAGGTGAATACCAAATCGTAATTAAATTATCAGATGGCAAGCATCGTGAAAAATTAGCGTAACGAAAATTCAGCCCTCTGCGGATCCCCTTATGGTCTGCAAAAATGTGGCGAAACGAAACTTCAACATGTGTATAAGTGCTAAAGCCTTTAGGCAATTATGGCTCAAGCCTTATGGATGATGGGATGAATTGGTGGAATGAAGAAAGTGGGAGGAAACGGGATAACGCCAAGAAAACCCACGCACACGGTGTTTGTCCACCACAAAGCCCACATGGCATGAGCAGGGATCGATTCGACGAACTCTACCACCAGAGGTAAGCGCTTTACCAACTGAGCCACCGTGGCTCTTACTGGGAACTGTTAAGCTTCTGGCGCGTCGGAGGCAAGCACACGAAGTGTTTTAAACGGCATATACAATGAAGAAAAAATACCGTACTTGACCAACCCAACCCCTCTTCGCTCTTGAGATACTGTCCGTGCTTTTTTTTTTTTCTAAGCGAAATGTCATTCAAAAAACTCAAGTGTCACCATAAGTATCCCTCCGCACAAATCCATTATTATTACGTCTCGATCAACTTGAGTGCCTTTTTAAAATGATAATTCGTGAACGGTGTAGATAACTGGTACACCTATATAAAAGCATATATATTTCTAAAACTCGTAGCAACCTTTCGCCACGTACATCTGTTAGAATATATTTTTCTCTGGGCTTTTCTATTAATATAGTGAAGGAACAATAAATTACTTTAAGACAGGTAAATATTTCTATCAGGTTATTCGAACAGAAACTATGTAATTTTATGTAAATCTATAACGCAAAATAATTTATCATTGTTCGAAATTTTTATATAATCTTTGTAAATGTGACCTTGTATATCTTCTTCACTCGTAACTCTGTTCTTCATCTTAATACAATCCAATCATCATAGGTGACTTTTCTACCTTTCATTTATTTATTCTTTTTAACATTCTAGTTTTAAGTAATACCATCTTTAACAAAATGTGTATGACTGTAACATGTAAAACCTGTAATAACTCTGTTGCGGGTGTAAAGAAAATACACCAAATAAGTAAGATCTGAGTTTCCTCTAAAACCAGTTAGCTACACCCTTGACCATAAGGGCACATAGAGCTTCAAAGCTTCTTTTGGCATTACTATACTATAATAGTGACGCACCAATTTTAAAATCACTAAAACCAAACCAAAATCACT
>JAGDQP010045520.1:0-15574 GCA_022664845.1 Lepisma saccharinum
GGAGACACTGCAGATCATACGCTTCTTTGGGTGTTCTCCACACATAAACACGGCCCGTAGTTTGGAATATGGTGAATGGTGACTCATCCGACCATACCACACGTTTCCAGTCGTCAACGGTCCAAGTTGCATGGTCGCGGCACCATTTGCGGCGTGCTAAAGCGTTCTGGTCCCTGATGAGAGGTTTGGCCCGTGCAACACAACCCATACATCTGACGTGTTGCCAACTACAGGTGTTTCCATTATTCTGATAAGCATCTGTATATATTTTCAGAACACTGTATAAATATTTTCGTAACATTAAATTGATAAATAATATAAGTTTCTCGATATGTAACATTGACGAATACATTTTTAAATATAGAGTTTTTTAAAATGGATGATCTTTATCTGTGTAAATGCGCACAAGAATTTGCTAATGAAGATAGGGTGATGAAGATTCCTATGACTAAAAATTATAAAGTTAGTTGGAAATATATAAAATGCGTTAATTTATAAAACATTTAAAGCATAGACACTGATGCATGATAAATAATACATATATTACATAATATACCATAATTAGACTACATAATCATTAGAATTTAAATAAGTAAAGTTGTCTTTACAAGTAAGAAATAATGAAGTGAATATGATTAGACAACGTTTTTCAATATACAATCATGTGTAATAAAAAGTACTTGAAAGTATTTTTAATGAAAGTATCCTACATAATTATTATATAAGAAGTCTAAGAACATTAACTACACAAACTTGTAAGTATATATGTATAATTGCATTCAACTATGGCCTTTAGGCATCTATGGCTCAGACTGGGATAGAGTAGGAGAAAGCATACGCACTACGAACCCGAATAGTACATTCTGCTTTCAACTTTTCATGCAATCCATCGTTGCATTTCAAACGAACCTTAATAATGTCTATAATTCTCTTTGCACGATTACAAGATCTCTCTTTCAAGATATTTGACACTAAGATTTTTCTTATTTGGGGGGCCCACCATCCACCCCTGCCACTTAGAATGCTTTGCACAGACTAAGTTGTGCACTTTTTGGGGCGTGCAACACGTACATCTTATTAGTCCTTAAACTGGGGCAGGCTTGTATTGCTGGGGGGGGGGGTCCCTATCTACCTATATACTTTATTTTACAAAAGAACATACAAATACATTTAGGCGACACGGACATCACAGGACAACACAACACATAACTTGAGTGGCTTCTTCTACTTTCCCTCTGGTCTTTTCTCTCCTGCAAAGATATAAGAAAAAGAAAGCAAATGATGAGTAGTCTTCTTCTTCTTCTTCTTCTCCCTTTTTGGCTTGTCTCACTAGTCATCGCAGGAGGGCTTCTTCTTCTTTCTTCTATTTAGTGACTGTTGTTTCCTCTAGTTATTAAATTGTTTCATTTCCTTCTTTCATTCACTCTTCACTCACTCATGAGATTGTCTTCTTCTAATGGAGAATAGATGCGGTTTCCGCAGCCACACGCCTTAATATTTTCACTTCACATTCACACGCACTCACGGTTAATTTCACCTGGTTCCAATCACCACACGTTCACTACTCAACAACACCTTTACAGCTTCTGTTGCTGCGGTTCCAGCAACGCACTGATTTGCTACTGGTTTCCAGCAGCCACACAAATATTCCAATTTATCAAGTATTTTTACTTTGTGCACATATTGTTTTTCTTTGTTTTTATATCAGACGTGTTGTTCTGGTTCGCGGTTGTTGCGGTCGCCACGCACCGGGGGGGTTGGTTGACGCCGCTCCTTGAGACTCCGATCTCCTTCCATAAATCTCTTCCTGTGATAAGGTGACACTTTTGTCGTTACCTCCCGGAGGGCTGCCACTAGCTCTGGATTTCGCAGAGCTTCTGCGACTGTCCTGTCCCCCAGAAGTGCTCGTTGTTCTTCCACTAGTTGGGCTGTTTCTCCGCATCTTAACACCACTTGGTCTGGGGTTGAAACCACACCACAGACGCGGCACAGGTTATCCTCGACGAGTCCAAGATCTCTCAGCCTCTGCCTGTACGGGCCGTGACCAGTTATTAGATGTGACCATATATATATATATATATGCATATATGCTTAAGTTGTATTTATTATTTTCTGTCAGTGCGCAGTAATCGATTATCATTTTACAGAAACTGACAGGATCTTTTGAAAATTTACGTAGCGGAATAAATGCATTACACTTATCGAATTACTTATTTGTTGAAAATACAATAAAAGACGAATTATTTATTTTTATTAATTGTGTGCTCTTAGTGGGAAATATCTTGAAAGAGAGATTATGTAATCGTGGAAAGAGAATTATGGACATTATTAAGGTTCGTTTGAAATGCAACGATGGATTGCATGAAAAGTTGAAAGGAGAATGTACTATTCGGGTTCGCAGTGCGTATGCATTCTCCTACTCTATCCCAGTCTGAGCCATAGATGCCTAAAGGCCATAGTTGAATCCAATTCAACACAAGTTGATCAAATATGATGATGATAACTAGCTGAGTTTTCTACTTTGATCTGCTGCATAATGACGTGTAAATAGTACTAGGATTCAAATTTATAAATCGTACTGGCATTATGTACATCGACTCACACTTTTCATAGTTACTAATAAGGTTGTTCATGAAACAGTTCTATCCAAGCTGTTTATTTAATCCAACAATCCACATCAAATTATGAATGAGTTGCTTCTTGAGGTTTCCGACATCTTTTTAGTTCATTGAAATCCCCAAGTACGTTACTAAGGCCACTTCCTCAACTTTTCTTTGGGTTCTAACGCAGACGAATACCTTCAAGATTAAAAGAACCACTCTGAATTTGTTGAACCTTTACCTGAGTGTTAGTACTGATACTAGCTGTACTACACTGGATCCCTTCCATAGCATGGAATTTACATCTGTGTTGTCAAACACATGCTGAAGATACCTTTCACTATTAATTTTTAATAGTCCCGCACTGATGAGAGGTCATGTAGACATAAGTTTCATGTTATGATGTGCAGATTCCAATGGGCCATAATAGATTGAATAGATATTTTGAACCATATAATCGGTGAAGGGTTATTAACAGACTTGTTTGCATGGGTGACAGGAATAGCCTTGGTCTTTCAGTTGATATTATGGCATGCTTTATCACAATGCACTTCCTGTTATCTTTCTGTGATTCAGAAGCATTTTTCTTTGTCGTAAGTCCATCCATAAAGACTTGAAATCAGGCTTTACCCGTCAGACTTGCTGTCAAGGAAATCTGGGTATATACTTCATTCATAAGCCATAGATCTGATGTCGGCTGCAGCTAATACTATCCTTAACCATTCAATAACAATGTAAGTTTTCCTGTCGTTATATAACCGATACATAATTTTATGAACCGTGTCAAATAAGCAGAGTACATTTTTCCTTCCAGAAACATCTGATACAACTATCTGATCCTTAAAATGTTATTAAAGATGTTTGTCTGTATATGACAGTCATCCTCTTGACCAGATACACGTTTCATAATATCTTTTAGTTCATTTAGAATGTACTGGCGTTCGTCAACGCTTTATATGTACTCAAATAACATAGAAAATTACTTCCTCAGTTTCTATTTTGGTCGACCCACCAGTTCCATAATTGGGTTAGTTCTTCAAAAATCTTCGGAACACTTTACATGCCTACTTCTGGTACCACAAGATTACTCACAATAAGAAGTCTGGCCTTTACCCTTTCACCCCACTTATCGTTTCGTAAGTCAAATTTCTTGATAAGATTTTCTCTTATTTCTAAAGCCACAACCACATGAAAACACTTCCTGTGCTCTGATGGGTCCAATACTGAATTCTTTTCCACAAATGAAGTAGTTACTTTTTTAATCGAACGTTCCTTCTGAAGTCCTTAAATAGGTTGATGTTGAACGCTGAGATAGGTTATCGGTCTGCATTGATGTATCATCAGCTTTGATACTAGTATGTTTTGCATAGTTCTGCCTGCACGCAGTGTGAACCCGAATAGTATTTTCTCCTTCCAACTTTTCATGCAGTTCATTGTTTGACTTCAAACTAACCTCAATAACATTCGTAATTCTCTTTTCACTATTACAGTTTCCCATTTCACGACATTTCCCACTAAGATTACACAATAAATCAAAGCCAACCATTCTTCTTTTATTGCATTTCCAATAAATAAGTAAATTGTTAAGTTTAATGCATTCATTGCACTTCGTAAATTTTTACAAGATCATGACAAATTTTATTTAAAATGATAATCAGATTGATAACCAATTACTACGCTCTGACAGAAAATAATAATTATAACGTACAGCATTCAATTGAAAGTACCACATCTTCAAAGGTAAGTTATATAAAAAACTAAAATAACACACTAAATTTAATTTCCAACTAACAGAAATATGACTAACCTTGTATGAGATTCTATTTGCTCTTGCTGAGCACATAAAATTGTTTATAATTGAAGTACCTCCTTCCGTTTTCTACTACTCACATAACAATTTCGACGTGACTCAAACTTCTTGCAAGCTGGTATGCTATCTGAGTACGTGATATATTACATGAAAAGGCCGCCAGAATCCAAGTACAGCAGCGTAAAGAATCCAGGGGCGAAATCTACCCTCTAGACATAGCCAAATATTTAGTTACAAGAGTCACTATAATAAGACGGTATTATAAATAATTATTGGATAACGTATACTTTCCTACAATACTCAATCTATCAGAAAAAATAGAGTATCATAGGAGAAAAGAGAAAGTAAAATAATTCACAAACAAATTCAATCCACTACTGAATCTCCCGGTGCGAGGAGTTAGCCTACTGCTCGTACTCTGATCAGACGTGTTAGGAGAGGAGAGCAGAACCTCTCAACTGTGAACGCCAGTCTTTTATTCCCACCAGCTTCCGAATTTCATCACGATCTAGGCATCGTTCCAGACCCTTGCTTTGGAAGCATCCCTTGGCAGCGCTGGGAATCGAACTTGGGACCCCACCAATAGCAGTCAGCGACGATAACCACTAGACCAGCAATATTTATCACGAAGAAGGGTAGTTCTTCGATTGACGGTCACAAACGAGTCTGTAAGCGTTACTCACATATATACAGCTAATTTCGGATCTAGCTACCTACATATCCAATTATGATGTTTGAACTTGCATTTGAAAGCTCTTTGCCAAGGCACAGAAAAAATGGATCAGTAGGACACCCCTTGGACCCACTGGGCAGTTAAAAAAAATATTAAAATTTCGCATTTCTGATGATAGCACTGACCCCAGACCATATAGGCGGCCGAAACTTGCGGAATAGTAATCTACGTTTTAATACCTATACTAATAAACAATACATATTACGTGTCAAAATCGGTGAAGGGATTCAAAAGTTATGACTTTTTTTTTAGCCCAATCCCAAAATTTTCAAAAATGACCGAAAAGTGTGTCTGTCATTCTTTCTGTCTTTTTGCTTTAGCCCCAAATAGTTGGTACCAGGGGAATTGGGGATCAATTGCTTATTTTCTTTATAGGAGTTACCGTTTCCGACATACTGAGCTTACCATGGTCCGAAATCGACATTTTATGGAAAAACGCAATCCGCGCAAAATTTGGACAAAATCGGTAAATCAAAATTTGGACATACGCATATATCAGTACAAAAATCCCTTTGCGATAAAGGGAAGAGTGACGCAAGAATTCTACTCACACAAGAAGTGATATCAGTTTTTCGAGTGAATTTGTGTCACTATGGCGAAAGTGTTTCCCTTGTAATAAAATTAATAAATTAAAAGACTTAGTTTCGACTTAGACTTCCTTCCGGTATATTGACACAAACACAGTCACTCGCAAAATGGATATCTCTTCTTTTGTGATTAGAATTCTTGCGTCACCCTTCCCTTTACCCCAAAGGGTTTTTGTACTGATATCACTTATTTTGTAAGGCTGCCTATTAAAAAAGAGTTCAAAGTCTTCATACAAAGGTCGATTTTGGACCATGGCAGACTACGTATCTCGAAAACGGTAACTCCTATTTAAAAAAAATAAGCATCAATTTGCCTCCACGAGGCCCGCAATAACCTCCAAACGCCCCTGGTACTAGCCATTTTGGGCTAAAGCGAAAAGACAGACAGAATGACACACTTTTCTATCATTTTTGAAAATTCTTTGATTGGACTAAAAAAAGTCACAACTTTTGAACCCCTTTACCGAATTTGACGTGTTATACACCGTTTGAAAGGTATTGAAGCGTATGATCCCTAAGTTTTGTCCGCCTATATGGTCTGGTGAGTATATAGGAGCTTTCAAATGCAAGTTCAAACATCATAATTGGCCTTTTAATTTACTAGAACCCAAACTGGTTGTATACATAGAGTACCGCTAACAGAGTCCTTCGTCAGCGTCACTCGAAGAACTACCGTTCTTCATGATTATAATAGGCAGCCTTAGAAAATAAGTGATATTAGTACAAAAACCCCTTCGCTCAAAGGGAAGAGTGACGCAAGAATTATAGTCACAAAAAAGTTATATCCATTTTGCTAGTGACTTTCTTTGTGTCACTATGGCGGAAGGGTTTCCTTTGTAATAAAATTTATTAATTAGGATATTTAGTGTCCTCCCTTCCGCCATAGTGACACAAAGAAAGTCACTAGCAAAATGAATATCACTTCTTTTGTGAGTATAACTCTTGCGTCACTCTTCCCTTTACCCCGAAGGTAGGTATATATATATATATATATATATATATATATATACAGATGCTTATCAGAATAATGGAAACACCTGTAGTTGGCTACACGTCAGATGTATGGGTTGGCAGTGGTGTCGTGGCGACCGCAGCGCCGGACTGCTGCTGGTGGTGTGTTAGGTCGGTCTCCATACTACGTCAGGCGTCGTGGAACAGGAGTGTGCAGGGGCTGCAGCAGACGGAGGTAGTGTAAAATGGGAGACCTCTCAGAGTTTCAAAGAGGGCAAATTGTTGGTGCGCGGTTATGTGGAGTGAGTGTGACGGCAGTGGCTAGTGTGTTAGGTGTGTCGCCAGGGACAATGTCGAAGGTGATGACGGCCTACACAACACACGGGAAAACCACATCGGGGAAGCGGAACAGTGGGCGGAAGAAAAGCATCAGTGACAGGGCACGCCGGGTATTTAAGCGCATTGTCACGCGGAACCGTCGTGCCACTGCGGCGCAAGTGATAGAGGAACTCAATCAGCACCTCCCCCAACCTGTTTCGACAATCACAGTCCGCCGCGAATTACATGACATGAACTTACGGGGTCGTGTTGCACGGGCCAAACCTCTCATCAGGGACCAGAACGCTTTAGCACGCCGCAAATGGTGCCGCGACCATGCAACTTGGACCGTTGACGACTGGAAACGTGTGGTATGGTCGGATGAGTCACCATTCATCCTATTCCAAACCACGGGCCGTGTTTATGTGTGGAGAATGCCCAAAGAAGCGTATGATCTGCAGTGTCTCCGCCCAACTGTGAAACATGGCGGCGGCACGGTGATGCTGTGGACCGCAATATCATGGTTTTCATTGGGTCCTGTGGTCACACTTCGCGGACGCATCACTGCCAACGATTATGTCGCAATTTTAGGAGACCACTTGCATCCTATGGTCCGGATGTTGTTCCCGGACAATGACGCCATATTCCAGGATGATAATGCACCCATTCACACAGCTGGAGTTGTTGCAGCGTGGTTTGAGGAACATCGGGATGAAGTTCAACACCTCCCCTGGCCCGCCCAATCCCCAGATCTCAACATAATTGAACATCTGTGGTCCATCTTGGAAACACGACTCCGGCGACGATTTCCACCTCCATCCTCTCTCACAGAACTGGCCGATGCCCTGCACGAGGAATGGTGTAATATTCCACTTGCTACCATTCACGACCTCTATGCCTCCATCCCACGTCGCATCAAGGCTGTTCTGAAGGTGAAAGGTGGCCCGACACCATATTAATCTGGTAAGTTGCATTTCGTTCAGGTGTTTCCATTATTCTGATAAGCATCTGTATATTCGCTGTGTAATTCTTGAATATTTTGAAAGCACACCAATTGGGTCAACCTGATAACTTCTACGGCCTAAGCCTGAGATGCCTAAAGACTATATATAAAATAAAATTAAAATTTGATAATTTTTACATGCTTTTATTTCGATTGCTAATTGAATTCCCTCTGAACATTATTCACACAAGTTAAAGTAAAGGTTTCTGTTGGCGAGGGAAGAAAAAGAACCTCACCTTAACAAAGTAAATTCCCTTCTATTCAAGAAGTTCCGTGCAGAAACGAGTAAGCCGGACTTCACCAGAACATCCTCTGAACAAAATATATTCAAAAACAGTCCTTGAATCTGGAGCCCAGAAGCGATCTCAGCTTCAGAAAGACATGATAAACTTCTAACATTTTAATACGTTTATATCAACGCGGTTTCTTGTCTCTCTGTTCGGTACAAAATATAACAAAATAACAGGAAATCAACTAGCTTTTTTGTCTATCTGTTCGGTACAAATTTTGCAATCGATTTTAAATTAACTTCCCGATGAGCTAGAGATTTGAAACTTTAAATATAGCTCAGAACTGGATGACAATGCAATATTTACTTAAGACATTTTGAAAAGTCCGCCAAATTAGATCCAAAATGGCGGCCCAACCTATTGTTGTATAGAATACACAGCCTTAACGGCTAAAGGAATAGAAACGAAATTTGGCATAAGGGTACACTATCACTAATGGCTTACGAAATTATTACCAAACGTTTCCAAAGTCGCCATCTTGGATACAAAATGGAGGACACAAAAATGCATTGTTCACACCATTTGAGCTAGAGAAATGAAATTTGGTATAAAGATACATGACCATTAGTAGATTAAGAAAATATTACAAAATGTTGAAAAAGTCACCATCTTGGATCCAAAATGCCAGCCAAACCCATTGTTTTAGAGAATAAACAGCCTAAACCGCTAGGGCTAACGAAGTGAAATTTGGTATGAAGCTACATTATTACTAGTAGGTTACGAAAAAATTACCAAATTTCTCCAAAGACGCTTTCTTAGACCCAACATGGCGGACAAAAAATTCATTTTCTACACCGTTTGAGATACGAAATTTGGCATAAAGGTGTATTATAAACAAATTAATTAAAAAAGGATTGTTAAAAAGATACGTTTTCTACAGATGGACTAAAAAGTAAAAAATAATAAATTGAATTAATCTTATGGATCGGAAAATAAAAGCGTTGGTGCTCTTGCTTACCTTATGATAAAATCATAATATTTACCAGTATCTTTAAAAAAACGTTGTTCTTTTTGTAAATCCTTTTTTAGTTAATTTTTTATGTATACATTGGTTATGCTTCTTAGGCACACAACTAAGATAATTTTAAAGAAAATGTGTACAAAGGGACGGTGTAAAATGAGTGTATTTTTATAGCGTTATTTCTTCTACATTTTTAGTAGGAAACAAGTGATAGGCCCTACGTATGTTCGCAAAAGAATCATGTCATCATTAATACAATTCTCTTTGGCTTGCTCGTTGTATTCGTTACTAAAATTCGTTATAGCTTTCGAGTTATTTATTCAATTAATTTTTATAGTAGTAGTGGCTGAAGAGAAATTTCCTGTGAGTAAGTGACTGGTTACTCTCGTTATCTTGTAATCAAAGAATTTCAGGTTCGAGCTAATGGGGACATCCTACCTCCATCCGATGGAAAGTAGTAATACTGGTATATTATCAACGGTTCACCTTACCAATGGATATTTAGGATACGAACCTGCTTGTTGAATTGTATTTATTCATTAGTTTTGGACATATTTGGCTTAGACGAGGATAGGGAAAGTATCGGCTAGAGCCTTACTTAAAGTGACATTCGCCTGCTTAAACTAAAAAAAAAAAGAAACCCTGTCAGAATGGTTAGCCGTGGGGTTCGAACCCGCGTTCCTATCCATTTCCGATCGAAATTCCGGAACGCTACTGTCTGAACTATGGGGACTGTGTACAAAGCTGGTTGTGGCAGAACAATTACTGTATCCTCTTCACCGCAAACATTAATAAAATTAATTCAAATACTTTTTTTTTTTACAGTAATATGAATATTTTTTTCGGCAGATTATTAGAGGACTTGAAGGTACAAATAACATCTGTTAAATTCGAATCATCTCTTAAAATCTATACAAGAAAAAAGATCTGGTCACATATTTTTCCTTGCAACAGATTCAATCATGTCAGTAATTCCTGACTAGGTCTCTTTCACGATCTATGCACTTGGAACGAAGCTAAACTTTACTTCTTTTCTTCTTCCTTTTTGCAGAATGAAAATACTCTTACAGCAATTAGATTTCCCTTCACGCGGTAGTTAAATTAGATTCGTCGGTGGGTTAAAAGAAGATTCCTTGCAGTTTCAGCACAGTTGTTTCAAGCCACACACCCTTCAACAACAATTACACACGTTATAATTGCAACGGGTGACAAACAACATGTAGTTAATAAAACAGCAGTGAAAGTGAGTTAATGTCAGGCTTCGTATTAGATACTTTGTTGCTAATTACAGCTTGGATTCCACTATTAATGTGTTCATTTCACCCATAACGTCGTGCTCTGGCAAATTAATCCAAATACATCCTAACAGTAAAAACGGTAACAGGCAATAATTATGTTCCATGGATGTCCTTTACAGCATCACCAAAGAGATGTGTTAATACTCGTAATATATACAAAGACTTATATATGTGTGTATAGCTACATATTGAGATAAAATGGGTTACAAATAGCATTTATGTCTATTGTGTCTCTAAATAAACACCCTTAAATTATCGCACTGCAAAAAATTGAAACTATAATTTGTGCAATGCTCATTCTATAGCCTGATTTGTAAGATTTTAAGTATCCATCATCATTATATGTCTGCTAATCAGAATATATTTTCAAACATAAACGTTAATTTGTGCAGTGCATCTATTGTCCTATTTTAAGTATTTATTAACCGAATTTTCATAATCTCACACTTTTTTTCTTACAGTTGATCTCATTTTACTACTGAAAATAAGTTTACCTTGTTCTTTGAATTAATTTCACCATGAAATCATAGAATACGAGTATTACAGCAATTAAATTTGACCAGTATTATTTTAAGTCTTTTTATATTTACTGCAGTTTTTATGCGAAAGTCTCTTTTTCCAATTCCTGCTTCATTATTCATTTTTTGCACTATAGTTTAATTTTGTTACCCACTTCACATGTGAATTTGTCTGGTAGATAGAAGTGAGTACCATTAATCGAAGCTATTTTTAAAATTACAAGAAATTAAAATTAAAATTATTAATATGAACTACTGTCAACGGGGTTTACTTTAGGCAAAACCAACACATCAAGATTTGACAAGTTTTACTGGTTGTTTACTTAACGATGCCTAGTCTGAGTTTTTTTGCCATTGTAAGGAATGAATTTCAAGTAGCAGGTCTACTGCTGGTTTATTCATATGGTTACAAATAGCAAAATAAAATAAATATTTTTAAAGTGCATATTTTGTTTGTTCAAAAAATGGTTTTCAGTATCAGAATTACGGTGTGATGTTGTATAATGTCAAAATAGGAAGATTGATAGACCCAAATAATTTTGTTTTTGTAGAACTTGTGAGTTCATGGATTTAAAAAAATGGCAATTTTATCGTTTTATTAGAACCCTTTTTTCTTTGACATTTTTGGGTTACTTGGAGCATTACATTTTCTTTGGTTTACTTTACGTCTATTGTAATGTGAAAATGCTCTTGTGAGTTTAACAGTGGTTGTTTGTATAGTAGCCCTGAAGAGGAAGAATGGTAGAGTAGTGATATGTTCTAGATATAGATTATGATTCACCCGAAAGCAATTTGATAAAGAAATTGTACTTGAAATAGAATTTGAAACTGCTATTTATGTGAGAAAATAATGAGTGGTTTGTTGTGGACCTTTCTCTAAAAAGAACAAATAATTATTACGTTAGGATTGTAACAGCAAATCGTCAGATCTCCTTCAAGACGCGCGTGTAATTTATCTCAGATTTCAGCAGTACAAAAGAAACAACACGCTAAATGAAGACTACTAAGTACAATTTTTCTGAAAATTGCATTTTTACAGATATGAGGATCAAAGTCAAAACACATTGTTTAGTCCTTCTATTGAGTGTTTATAAATGGTGAGACTTTTATTTTTTAATATGGAAATAAAATTATAAAAATTGTTAAGTTGAACAATGGCGCTTACCGTTAGTAAGTCTTCAAGTCTTACTTCAAGTCTTCAATTTGTATTGATCTTCTGTTTCATTCCGAATGTACAGTATTGTAGCTTCTCAAGTTTATTTTATTTTATTTTTTCATTTTCTGAATTTGAATGGGATGGCTCGGTTTACTTGGTTACTTCAAAGTTGCTGTAACATAAACAAAACAGCCGATAATTATTATTACAAAGTTACTGTAATGTGTTCTAAATACTCTGCATTGATTTTGTTTCTTAAAAACGTGAAACGTTTCTTACATAGGTGTAAAATTCTTTTTTGACATTTGAAGACAGTGAAATGTTTTAGATACAGCAACTTTCCTGTCAGGGTTTCTTTATTTTTAATACAAATTGGAACTTCAAGTTAATAGCCAATATTTGTGTATAACACAAAATGAAATTATTAATATTCTGTTATATATTGACCAATTTTCATCATTTAGACATAAAATAAAATAGGGCAATCTGCTCTTAATTTTCGTGTGTCCAATTGTATCTCTACAAAAATCCATGAAAGCGCTGTGCTCAAAGTATATCTAGCATTGGGCATATCTATATGGGATTTAAATTCTTGAAATCGATTCCAATAACATCATTATAAAGTATGTAAAAATGATGTGTGAGAGAAAAACATTAACTTGATGTGACGCATAACATCAACACACACAAAAAAAAAGAAAAAATACAGTAAAAGTATTTTAGTGCCTAAAGTAACCACCGTTGACGGATGCTTTGATCTTTCGAAGTGGTAGAAACGTAGTCATACCTCTTGACTTAACTACCAAGTGCACTACAAGGAAACTCATTAATAGCAAGATACGATAATAGTTACAAATGATATAAGCAAATTTCTTAATGTCACATAAGTAAAAGAGTTCTCAATCTGAGATTAATTTTTAAACGAGCAAGGAGTTTACCCGCAGTTACTACTTTACATACTAATAATACTTAACAAAATTAAGGTCTGGATTTTTCCAATCATGTTCTGTATCTCCACTCAATTCAACAATTGTATTTCTGTTAGTGTTGATGCATTTTTTTAAAGTTTTCAAAAACCTCTTCCACGTATCAATTTATCAAATCCAGCTAAAAGAAGTATGAATGAAAGTGGCAGGTACCCATGATTCTTTCTTGATCATATTAAAAATATTCCAATAGGTAAACTCAAAAGACTTCTTTAAAAATTCAAAATATAGTAATGCATAATTTTAAAAAATACTTTCAAAAATTCCAATATAATGAATACACAATACAGTAGAGTCCCAGTAATTCGAGTGGTGATAGTTTCGAGATTCCGTGCATTTCGAGTCCTCAGTACAGTAATAAAAATACATCAATCCTTTTCATTTGAAGAGGAGGCTTTGTTGTCTTGCATAAGAACAAGTTCTAGGCACTCAGCACTTTTAGACAGTAAGTTTCTATTTATCTTGTATCTTAGTTTTAAATACTACAGCACAGTATTAAATAAAACTTAAATTTTGCTGTTATAATAGACCTTAAAATGGTAGTTTTGTTTTCATCTACCATTTTCCTCAAAATATTCCGTGTAATTCGAGGTTTTACATTCCGAGGTACAGTACTTTCGACCCCATCCAGCTTGAACTATCGGGGGATTATTTTATATTTATAAATAATATATAGAAATGAATAAATACTCATCAAATAATTTTAAAATCAATTAAAGGAATTAAGTTTAGAAAAACAAGAATAAGCAAACATTTCGTGCAAAGAAATCAGGAAAACACAATGACACAACGAGAACTTGTCAATTGGCGACTTCAAAATTGAAGTGTTTGCTACACTTCCTATTTCCAATAAATTTAATCGAGAGTTTGGGAAACGTGGTAAGATTTCTGTGAAGGGGGTAACCTCCGGTATAAAAATATTCAGAATCGTGAGCATAGCGTGTGTTCATACTTGAGACAGATTTTTCGAATCGAAGAATGAACTTGCGATTTAAAATAATTGAAAAGAAGAACTCACAGCATGTGATTTAACCGAAAATTCTTACGTAAAAGTTCATTATACTCAAAATCCGATCATACTATTCACTGCGAGAAGGACTTGTCGAGTTTAGAATTATTTACGCTAATCGGTACAGTAACCTTTTTCGTGTTGTTTCATTACTCCTAGTGTATTTTTCAATAAGATTATTCATCAGACTTTAAGCGTTAACACTTGGGAATGCTTGCTTATTAACTATAATGTGTTTTTTTTTAATTATCTGAACTTATATTTTCGTAGTATATAGGTGAAGAACGAATAAATGGGCAATAACAAAAGTAAACATTTTTGTAGAGTTAAATTTGGATAATTAAAATTGTCACAGCATTAAAGACATTAATTTACTTAGAACATAAAATGGTGCAATATTAGTTAGGCCTACTTACAGTATTACTTCAAAACTAAGTAAAAGAAAGTTTGACATTTAAAAATGCGGTACGCATCATAAGTTAGAAACAAAGTGATACACAAACTAAAGAGGAATGACAATTCAGTGAGACAAAACTTAATACCATAAAAAGCGGAAAGGTCTTTCACCATTCTGCTTGTTGTAGTCTCATTGCGTAGAATTCATTAGGTATTATTGCTGTAGTACAGAATTTATCGAGCACTTTGTAATCTTCTTTGCCTTACCTTTTTCTTCGCCCTTTCCTTCGCACTTCGCTTCTTTCTAGAAAAGAGAAGTAATCTAACCCCTCCCAGAGGAGCATTAGCCCGAGTCTTCTTACGATTGTCGCTTGTTCTTGGATCGCCGTTTGCTCGGCGACTTGAGTGCCTGTATTGGGCCGGTGGGAGCAAGAGGGCTGGTTGCATTTCCATTGTAGTACTCGAGTGCGGAAGTTAAGGGGGTGGGAGCTTAACTGGAGAGGCTTCAAACAACACGAACAGCAACAGTGTTGCTAAAACCCTACTGAAATATAACTTCACTTTTATTTCGCTCATGAAAACAAATACATACTAATGAATGCTGTTTCCTGCTTAAAAGAAGTTAAAATGTTAATGAGACCGTAAGTTTCCATGACGATTTTTCATCGTAATCAGCATATACGCCACGTAATCTTTGTATATCGATTGTTTCTGACGATGTCGGCCGATTGTAAGGCTTGTATAAGTATGACTTAAAAATCCAAATAAATTTCTCAATTAACATATCTTATTTAAAGGGTTTCGTAAATTATTTACTAGGTTAAATATATTAACAGAAACTTGCTACACTGTATCTATCTATCTATCTATCTATCTATCTATCTATATATATATATATATATATATATATATATATATATATATATACAGATGCTTATCAGAATAATGGAAACACCTG
>JAGDQP010045521.1:0-10013 GCA_022664845.1 Lepisma saccharinum
CCTCACTTCTCCCAACCATCACCCTCACATATATTTATTCAGCCATCACCCTCACTCCTTCGCTCAACCATCACGTCACACGCCCTCACATATTTATTCAGCCATCACCCTCACTTCTTCAATCAGCCATCACCCTCCCACGCCCTCACATATTAAAACAGTCACCACCCTCACTCACCCTCACTTCTTCGCCCAACCATCACCCTCACACACAATCACAAATTTATTCAACCATCAGCTCACCCTCACTTCTTTGCTCAGCCATCACCTTCACACGCCCTTACATGTCGTCCTCACATATTTATTCAGCCATCGCCCTCACATATTTATTCAGCCATCGCCCTCACATATTTATTCAGTCTTCACCCTCACTCACCCTCACTTCTCCCAACCATCACCCTCACATATATTTATTCAGCCATCATCCTCACTCCTTCGCTCAACCATCACCGTCACACGCCCTCACATATTTATTCAGCCATCACCCTCACACGCCCTCACATATTAAAACAGTTACCACCCTCACACGCCCTCACATATTAAAACAGTTACCACCCTAACTTCTTAGCCCAACAATCACCCTCACACACCATCACAAATTTATTCAACCATCACCTTCACACGCCCTCATATTTATTCAGGCATCACCCTTACCCGTCGTCCTCACATATTTATTCAGCCATCACCTTCACATATTTATTCAGTCTTCACCCTCACTCACCCTCACTTCTCCCAACCATCACCCTCACACACCCTCACAAATTTGTTCAGCCATCACCCTCACGTTGCAATGTTTCCTCATTCTCACATAGTTACTTTACCCTCGATTTTACTCACATTCACCCTCAAATGGTGAGGTTGAGGACATGTAATGGTGAGGTGTGCCCTTGTGAGGACAACACTCACGAGGTCAAAACATTTGGTTGTTACGTCTTTCTGAAGGTGAGGTTTGAACGTTTCTTGTTCATTTGCTTCCTCAGGGCTTCTTTTGTAACACTTTTCGTACATATGCCCTGCTAAACCACAATTTATTCATTTTTGCATCGAATGTCTTCGATACATTATATAATAAAAGGTGATGGGATGGTTACTGTGACTTTCTTAGTTTAGATATTTCAGCAATCAACGAGAAGACGTGGATTGTATCTATGTTGCTGCTATATTTTCAACATCTTTCATTAGCTAACAAAGCCTCTTTGTTATTGATAAATTGTTATTTGAACACATACAAGACTTTCTCCAGGCAAATTTCACATTCTTTGATGATTAGAAATTTTGAGATATTTAAACCCAAAATCAAGCATTTTCTCGCAAAGGGCTATGTTTGAATCCCGGTAGAAAAAAGCGGTGGTTCAACGCCACAGACATGTAGAAACTCATATACATAAAATAAGATTTTTCTGAAATAGTGATGCGACCCGCGTTATATATATATATAAAGATTACGTCAAAATTTTTATTCGTCATTGTCACTTGTATTCTTTGGGTTCTGGACTCCTCAGATATAAATGAATAATGAACAGGGCTCTAGGGCAGAAAGATAATAGATATTTATATGTGAAGTAACAATACATGATCTCATCAACAATGTATCCGTTTAATGGAAATAATCTCCATTTTGTGATCTGATCTTTCATAAAAAAAAGAACAATGTAATTTCATGCGTGTGGGAATCGTAGAGTAGAAATCACCGATGACTGAAAGCGATCATAGCTATTAATGGGAAAATGTTACCCAATGCTTTCAATACAACAATATGAGTTTTGGACAGTGATTACTCATCTGAGAGCATTAACCCGTTACTAATGTAATAATGCATTCAAACATTCCCTCCGTCAAAATCATGCATGGGGGATTAAATTGATTTGTTTACGTGTATGCAAGATCATTAGACAAACATTAATGCTCAACACCATATGATAATTCTCGTACATTACAAATAACATATCACAAGCTTTTTAAAACTATATCAACGAGTTCATGCGTTTTGTTCAACGTGTTGAGTTTGTAATAAATACAGATCTCAAAGTGTTGCTCTCTTAGTTCACATGATACACTGAAAAAATTACTTTGTTTTAGTTTTTTGTATGTAGTGTGTAACAATAATTGTGGATCGCCTAGTTGTGGATCACATCATTTGTTGTTAACTTAGTTTGCTAGTTCATATTCCTTATCATTCTTATCATACTCCATATCATACCTTATCATACTCCATGGCACGGAAATGTATAGGTGTAGGTCGTGGAGCTACTGTATACTTCTGAGTTCTGTAGCCGCGAGGGAGGAGTCATAGCGTGATCGTGTGTGGGAAGACACTTTTAATAGCCAATGCGAGGTAGGTAGTACAAGTTCTCGCTGATTGCTTGTGCACTTCTCACTTCACCCCGCGCGTTAACCAAGACCCCTCTCAGAGGTCTACAGAACTCGGAACCTGAACAGAGACACACAGTAGGGTCTACTCCAAAGTTCTGCATTGGTACGTGTATGATGCTGTATGATTGATACGTTACACATGCCCCTCTCCCCTAAGAAAGAGAAATGGAAAATATGCTGAATCAATGATGATTTGCATTTTAGTTCTTAAGACAGTCATAGAGGTTAACTTTACCTTCGAACTGTGTCGAAAGAGTTTTTCTGGATCTACGAGATACTTACCAAAAATCTGTTGCGCCACAGTTGTTAGTTTTTGAAGGAAATCTTTCTGTCTTTTTACAACGTATTATTTTCTAACTGTTGTTTATTTACACAGCTATCAAAGGTACCAGGCTACTGAAATGTCCATTTCGAGGAGTTTGTTTTAGACATAGAAAAATGGCACTTCCCAGGACACTTCTGGACAAATCGTAATGCAGTTTTGGAAAAAGCCAGAAGGCAATTGGAACAAGATCAGGTGAGTAGGGTGGGTGAGGGAAGCCTTTTGATGTGCTTATCATGTAAAAAAGTCTTTCACAATTCTGGATCTGTGAGGTGGAGCACTATCCTAGTGGAGGTAAAATCCTGACTGTGAGATGTTGGCTGATTTGTCAGTCACTTATTCAACAGTTGAAGAATAACAACCCATATTTTATTTTACTCTTTGGTGCAGAATTCTCAGAAAAAGCTTATAGATTAATTAATTTTCGTTGTTGTTAATTATAACGTTTCCTGTACTAATATTAAAATTTGGACCTTTACAGTGTTACCATCCTGTCGTTATTACCTTTCCATAAGGGTTTTACAGAATGTTCAGTGGTACAAGCTAGTATTAAAATGTTTCCTGTACAAATACTAAACATTTCGAAATGTATAGTCTTACCACAATATCTTTATTACCAGCTGATACTCGATTTGAATTTGAATTTAATTTTATGGATGTTAGATAACTTTGGGTCAGGCCGAATGGATGAGGATGGTAGAATTCGTAGAATTAAGAAAGTGGGAGGAAACGGGAGAATCTCGAGGAAACGCAAACATACGGTAATTTTCACCACCCACGAACTTCTTATACGTTCTTAGGAAAGTATATGTTTTAGAAAAAAGCGCATTGCAAATGAACACACACACACGCAGTCACATTTACTTTATATATATTCTACGTAACACTTGAACTTACATTAGAACTTGTTATTACCTTCCTTTTTCACAAATAACCTTGTGTGTATAGTAAATATTGAAACTAACACAGAAAAATTGACAGCCTCCGTACCGGAACTCGAACCCAGATACACCAGTTGCCGGCACCACCACGGCATAGCCAATTAATTCTCTATGTATATTGTATATAATGTTCCTCTCGTTTAGACCAAAGTACGTATATAGAAAAGGCTTAGACGATCTCCCAGCTTATCACTGCTAGACGAGGCCCATCAAGCACTCCATTACATGCGGAGATTTTAGAGGAACATACTATATACACAAAGAATTAGCTATGCCGTGGTGGTGTAATAGAGAGCATACCTAGTCGGCAACTTGGAGATCTGGGTTCGAGTTCCGGTCACGGCAGCTGTCATTTTTTCTGTGTTAGTTACTTTAGAACTATTGTCATGCAGATTTTTGAAGTTAATAAGGAATTATATGTCTCTTGTTTCTAATATATAGCATTCATCTTCTTCCATATTAAACGGAAGGAAGAATTATAAATTACCTGTTATGGGCATCATGGCGGCCAAGTGGGTGACCAATCACAATACAGTCCGATTCTACAAAACTATAATATTCGCGTTCCATGCCAAACTATTTCATCATTTCCATTTTAAATATTTCCATTTTAAATACTTAAACATTCTTCTTCACTGCTCCATTTCATAATCATCATGTAGTTTATAATCATTCGGTCTTCATGTATTAGCAATAAAATAAACAAATTTAATGAAATATAGTGTAGCTCGTAATCGGCTATAACAACACCTTGCCTATAGCGTCAGGTATTCTGTGTATCAACATATTTCTCACAAGCGTATAAATCTCGGTGACAATAATTACATTCGACTATAACGACACAATTTTTCAAGTCCCTTGGATGTCGTTATAACTGAGTTTTACTGTACTACTCTACTTTCTCAGCACATGTAGAGTTCATGGCTTGCCATGGGGAAAGGGGGTTCGTTCAAGAAGAACTGTTAACGCAACGACTCTCAATTGTAATTTAACGAGACCGAAGTCCGCAGCTTCTTAAATTCAAATTATTTCCCACTTGGCATCAAATATTGAGTCAACACCGAAATAGAGACACTCCTAATAGGCATCGAACCCGGAACAGCTCTCACTGAAAGCGTAAAACGCTACCCATGATGAGTATAATTTGATAATGAACCTACCTACACGGTCTATGCGTTAGGTCAACACTCGAAAGTCTTCTTGACGGAAGATACTTTCCCAGCCTGTCATCGAAATACAAACCCATCCTCCCTCTCCGTCACGCCCTCTCTCTTTCTCTCTCTCTCTCTCTCTCTCTCTGTGTGTGAATGTCAGTATTTCATGATGAAGGACTTACTCATGAAAGATTTTCTGTTGGCGTAGTCATGACTACTTTGAAATGCTCCTACGTAAGTAGAACAAAAGAAAAAGAAAAATCCCTGCCCAGATACGAACATTATTAGTCCCTATTGCTTTCTCATTTGAAATACTGATGACGGGCACCTTTTATAGTGTTTGACCGGCGAAGGTTACACGCCAACAGAAAACTCCCAAAGAAGAGCTATCACTTTCTTTTAGTTAGTATATTCATCATTACCTTCTTTTCTTTTAGTCGTTTTTTCCTATCTTCTTTTCATATACTTCTTCTTTATCTTCTTCGTTTCTTCTTTATATATATATATCTCCCTCACCATTCTTTAAACATCGATCCCACTAATTACGTGCTATAAATCAGACAGTCCCTGAGAACGTTAACGATAAGCGTTCAGATGACAGTGCAATTCCATTGGAACAAACTTATTTCTATTGTTTCGATTTTTCTTCACAAGCAACTGAGCCCAGCTCCTGTTTCGAGATTTTTTCTCCCCCCCTCTCTGGTTCTTTTTATTTAACACAAGAAAGAAAATGAAGAAATAAAAGCACATTGTCACGTGGTGAATCTCATGTTAAAATGTTTCTTTTAGTTGTCGGTGATTTTAATCCCACACAAAGACTCACTGACCACGCTTTTCCATCTCGAATACTATAATATTCAGTGTAACTAACTGTCGAAAATAATTGCTAAATATTTTCACAATTACGAGGAGCATTTGATAAGTCTTGAGCCTACCTAGGAAAGGAATGTCGCAGACACATGACACTTTACGATTTTTCTACGTAGTTCTCCCCTAGAGCAGAGGTTCTCAGAGTGTGCTCCGCGGAGCCCTGGGGCTCCGCAACACTGTTCGTAAAAAAATCCTGATGTGGGCAGTAAAGATTCGCAAATAATTGGTGACCTTCTCCCCTATCACTATGCACGTCGACTCAATCTGATTTTCAATGCATCCATTTAATATTTACAAATAGGAAGCAGACAGGAAACACCACCACAAAATGAAAGTGACGATGGCAAGAAAAGAGTGACGAATTTTTCCAAGCATCAGTATTAAAATTGTCTTGAAATATGCTTTCCAACATCTATTTCAGTTTTAACAGTAGCAAGAAGATGAATGAGATTTACTTCGAAGTTCAAGACCAAATGGGACCACTGAGTAAGTTCTCTCGGACTTTCCACGAAACACGTGCAATCTGTTTGTTAGTATTTCCTTTGTTTTGTTGATTATTGCTAGTATGTACCCTTCAGTTTAGTTGCCAAGATATTCGGGCAAATGACCTCTCCCATTTTTAAAAAGAAGAAAAGACATGGATCGGAAAAGTCACCAATACTGACATACGCGCACATAGGAGGGAGACATCGCAAACTGTTATGTATTTATTGCTTCATCAAGTGTTCGGCTCCATTTTTGTCTCCTGTGTGCTGACAGTTTTTTTTTAAACGTTTTCGAAAGCAGTTTTAAGTCTAATGATTTTTCTCTTCAAATGGACGAATCTCCCGACGAAACAGAACAGGTCTGGTGCTACTTATTGTATTTGTAAGATAGGTTTATCAAAATTCACTTGACGAAGGTATCCTTTTGTGTGAATCATCGCCATCTAGTGCGACAGAAGCTGAACTATATAAACCTCTAAATATTTTCTTTAACAACATTGACCTATCGTCGGATAGATGTATTGACATTTGCGGAGACGGTGCGACAACAATGGCTGGAAAATGTGCAGGTGCTGTGCCACGAATCAAATTGGTAGCAAAAGATTCAATTCGTGTGTTCGAGGCGGCGAACTTGATATCTTCCGAACACTGAAGGATTTCCTGGAGAAGCACGAAAGAAACAATCCAGAGAAATTATCCAGCACCTGGAAGAAATCAGTGAAACTCTCACGCAGTACTTTCCAAATGCAGTGCACCAGGATTTGGAAAATTAAGCTTGGATAAGGAATTCATTTGACGTTAAAGGTAAGTCTCGCAGGCTAACAACAAGATATTACAAAAATCTCATCGTTCTGACATCTGACTCTTCAGAAAGGCCCCCTTTTTGATACATTACCATTGGGCGAATACTTGTACAACATCAAGTTACAATATTCAAATTTAGCACAGAAGGGTATTAGAATTCTACTTCGCTTTGTTTGATGCAGTGCAAGACTGTTTTTCAACTGATGTTTCCACAAAAACGAAGTATCGCAGCAGACTGGATGTTGAGACTGACATACGACTGCAACTCTCTTCCATGATGCCAGACGTGAAAGAACTTGGAATTGGCAAGAAATAACTGCATTCCTCGCATTTAAGTGGGTAAATCAACATTTTAATCAACACGTCTTTATATATTTTCTTTATTTTATGATTATTATCGTTCTTACCCATGAACAATACTAGAATATTAGAAAAAATGAGTGTTACTTTTACTGTTGACTGAAACCAATTTTCTCAATTTTTGCCCATCGAACATTTTTTTAAATTTTTTTCTTTTCTGAGCTGAATTTACAACTTTGGCATTGTCGTAGACCCTATATATAACTCCGTGATCACTCCTCCGAAGCTAGGAGTTATGAAGTAGCGATCAGGGCCTTAATTGAGATACAATCCGGGCATTCGCCTGATCAACTGAGGAAAACCTTGGAAATCCTCTGTCAGGATGGCGCTCGCGATCTGCCTCAAAGTATGTGCACCTTCCTCAGAAGGATTGGGTTTCACGCTGATGAAGCTGTTGTCAAGTCACACAATTCCTTCCTATCTAGGCTCAAGACTTATCAAATTCCCCTAGTATATCGGACATCACATTTGGTCGGACCCAATGAGAACGTACTGGACGTGAAATAAAATTAGGAGTAACCCTAAAAGAAAAGTTACCCTAAAATAGTGAAGATCCGAGTGTGAAATTTCGTATTTCACAGAAGTGCATTTAGTTTATTAAAATACCGGTCGGAAAGGTTGTGTAATGTTGCCGGACACAACTTTGGGATGGTTAAAATCAAATCTGAAGTTAGTTTCTCTCTACCTGCTTACGTTGTGTTATTACAGGCAGATCTGAAACCGGGTCACTATTTTTAGGAACTTTTAGCGGTCACATTTTTCATTCTCTGGGGCTAAAACCCCTGTCTCGGAGAATAGAAACTGTGCCATACTTTTCGGGTCATTGGGTCACCGGATCCCAAGCATAAACTCGATGACAGGGTCCAAAATGTGACCCGAATAATCCGATTGACCTGGTGATCCGTTTCAGTTTTGTTTACAGGGAGTGTATGTATTGCGTAATGGTAATCAATGAGTAAAGTCTGATGTACGGAGAGTAGTAGAAATATTACTATGAGAACTCTTTTTACAGAGCCCTTCTGGATTAACTGGAAGAGCTTTAGCTTGCCGTGCGGTTCGAGTCCTAGTCATGTCAACAATTTTTTTTTTTTGTACTTTTTCTCTAGGACGTGCGGAAATGTTATATTTTACAATGTGATTTTGACATGTAAAGTGAATATTAGCTCTTTTTTTTTTGTAGGAGTGGACTCTATGAAAGAGCGAAGAGAGAAAGTTGGAATATTTCGACATGTGGATATGGTGGAGAATGGAAACAATCAGATGGAAAGAGAAGATGCATAATGCGGAACGTCTAAAGAGAGTAGGTGAGATACTAATAATATTGGGAGACAGTAAATTAGTAACTGGTTAGGACATAGACTGTACAAATTGTAAACTAAGGACTCCAATTGAATGTATCGGTATGGTTTATAGGTAAAAATGAAGACAAAGAAGAGTTTAAGTCAAAGAGGAAAGCACAAGATTGAGATGACAGAAGAGGGCCGAACATTTCATGAAGCACCTGCCGCTTTTAGCAAAACACCAATGATAAGTAAAGCATTTATAAGTGTTTCCTATTTTTCTCAATAAGGTGGACATAACCTTGGAAATACTTTGAAATTCTTGTACAGTACGAGAGCTAGTTTAGCAACACTGTTCTTTGTTGAACCAATAAGAACAGATTTTAATGTGTAAGATGTGTTAGTACTTGTATAGCTATAATTCGTGTCAGCTTGACGTGTAAAATTAACACCAACAAGCTGTGTGTATTAAATTTCATTAATACATACAGTCAGGATCACTATTTGATATTCATAGACTCCAAACCTATCCAAGTCAAGTTAGATCATTTTTTAAAAAAGTGTTTTTTACCTGTCTTAAAGATAAGACTGAAAACGTGCTTAAAAATTTGATGTTGAGAAGGTCTTACGTTTGAAGATAGCTATACATATTTGTATATGGAGACCATAATTTTTAGAAAGACACTCTTTACTAATAGTTTCTGTACATTTTTTTAATTTATGATGGTGTTAATATCATATTAAATCTCGTTTATTGCTTCATCTATCTGTCTTGTCTCGTAAAGCAAAGTTAATGTGTTTTGAGTACATAATGTGTTCATGCCGAATTTTAATGTTAAAGCAAGTTATACATGACGAATGCATTCTTATTCGAAATATATTTACAATAACGAAGAATTAACTGATTGTGTCACAACGTGGTGTAACGTGTAATTGGTTCTTGGACTAAATATATAGGGGAAGAAATGATGATTTAAATCTTAAGTTTCACTTTAAATTAGCAGATAATTAAAAAAAGACTTACCAAATTGTGTATTGTTTTCGTTCTGTTTGTCCGTCTGCCATCTTAAGAAAGTAGCAAAAACACAGCAGTAATTGTATGACAGATCTGCTAACATACACAAAAATAATATACAGGAGATCCCTGAAATCATGGCGCAAGATTCGGATACTGATTATGTATACCGAAAGAAGAAAAAATCATTTCAAGAAATTCCGAAACAAATGACGTCATATCTACAAGTAATGGCGTAAGTGGGGTTACCCTATTAAATCACACTCGAGGTAGTACCCAATATTTAAGTTACCTTTATTATTGGCGAATGCAGCCGCACAGTAACATACGTATACAGAGAAGGAATTCCGACAGTTTACCTGCAATGCGTCGTTCAAAGAGTTATGTGAGAACGTCAATAGAGGCCACT
>JAGDQP010045522.1:0-15573 GCA_022664845.1 Lepisma saccharinum
GCTTGAATAAAATTCGGGACGTGTTGTTGTAGCCACAGATGGGAAATAATTATTTCTGTAGAATTAACGACATGACCAAAAGCTGAACGATTTGCCACGTGATAAAGCTAAAAAGAAATGTGGGAAGGTTGCTTAGCAACGTCTTTGAGGCAGCGATTGGGTGTTTCCTACCTGCTGTTTTCTATCTTCAGAGTAGATGAATTTAACAGCAGTGAACTCTCACCGGCCGTACTATAATATTTCATTCTACTTATGAACTATAAAGTCCCCTTGCCGTACATACACTACACCTTTTTGCAGTTCAAAATTCAAATTTAGTTTCGATACCTTTGAAAAGAAGAGTTCCCCATATTGGAAGAGTTTTGTTCTTTGGATGTCAATAAATATGACAAGCGAGCGGCTGTGGATCAGTGGTAGAACGTTAGCTTCGCATTCGGGAGGACTTGGGATCGATCACAGCAGCCGATCATCCTGACTGAGGTTTTTCTAGGTGTTTTCCTCTCATACCAAGCAAATGCTGGGATGGTACCACAAAATAGTCCCTGGTCATCTACCTTCCAACATCTTTTCCCACACCCTATCCGGCCCTGAGCCTGAGAAGCCTAAAGGCTTTACCAATTCAAATTCAAATGAAGATGACCATCATATGATTTCTGAAACGCAGAGAAAGCTTAAGGTTTAACTTCAGTGAGTACTTTTACCAGTTCTCTGAATGATAATGGAAGAGAGGTACAAACTATTCAGTTACCTTTTAATTAGAAACCTGGATTTCTGCGTGCGTGTCAGTTGATTATAGGCTATATGAATCATATTTTATCAACCCTGCTTTTTCGTTCTGATAGCACTGAAAGTGTAGGAGTTGCGAAGGAAAATGCATATTCTTGATAAACAAAAAAAAAAAAAAAAAAAAAAAGTGGCCTCTTGTTTTTTAACGTTCACCGAATTAAACATACAGTGTTTAACTTCGCTTGAAACCCTCAATTTCTTTTATTCAACTTATGTTAAAATCTATTCTTATATGACAAATTTACGACAAAGAAGTACTGTAAGTTAAAAATTGCAGTGATTGAAAGTTGTAAATCAAAGTAATGTTTTAGACAATATGACAACAGTCGTTTTTCAAGTATTAAATTGTCGTTACTAATATAATTAAATTATGTAAGATGATTTGTTCGTTAAGAGACGTAACTTAAGGGTCATACAGTGTTACATATTATTTTCATATTAAAAAGAATTACTGAAGTAAATTCTCAACGATATTGATTGAACATTACTACAAGCATTGTATATAGTTTACTGGAATAAACAGGAATATGAAGGTAGGGGGAAATTTGACGAAACGGAGAGGTCGGATAGATGGTGGTGCCTTCAGCCAGGTAGGCCTTGAATTACTTACTGGATGGTCCACAGGGACAGTTTCGTCAGTTGAAGTAGTGATTTCATGAATAGCGTCCCTCCGAGTGGAATTTGAATTTATTTTAAAGCCTTTAGGCAGCTTTAGCTCAGGGCACCTCCGAATGGAATGTGTTTAAAAATTAAGGATTTTTTAAGCTTCGATTGATTTTTACATCAAGTTAAACCTGGACTGCAAAATATAAGTACCTCGAATTATTTAACAGTTATTTAGGTATAATATAGTGATAGTTTATTTGACTTTGTGCGACGTGCTAAGTAGAGCCATCTTGATATCTTAAAACTTAGGCAGTTAGACAAAATGAGGATGCAAGCTGTTGGACAAGATTCGAGAGTCAAAAAGTAGGTATTTTCTGAGAAAAAAAAAACAACAAAAAAAAACTTTTATACAACGATAGTTCCCATTCTATTTTTTCGGAATGTTCCAAACTATTTTTCAATTATTGTATAGTTTATAACTTATCAAAACCAGAAATTACAGTTTTCGGCAACATATTAAAACAGAAATTATAATTTTAATATATCTTTAACAGTGCTTTATTTATTGAAAGCTCATCTTCATATGTTCCCACTGTTCTCATAACAGAGATTATAGGTTTATGTTAATGATTTTCGATGTGTGATGACATTTACTTTAGATTTAAATTATTACCCCATTTTATCACACCTGTCCACAGTGGAACAGACGACCCAAAACGTGAACAAAATTAAGAAACAGTTATAACGCGTTAAGTATTGTTTCTGATCAAATGTAAGTTTACGTGGCGAGGACCAAATCATACGCTTACCTTCAACATGGTACACCATCCTCGCTTCTGTCGTAACTTCTAACAGAATGGCGATTATAAACGCGACATATTTAATCAATTTATGCATTAACTTCCTCAGGTGAAAAAAGTAGGTTAAAAAGTTAAGGGAATAATAGAAGCCGTCAGCAGATACGGATTTTCTTTGTAGGTGGAATAAAAAATGGCGGCCATGGGCGGAATCAAGGTAGGTGCAATGTTGCCACAGAGTATTGTGAAATGGAGTGTTGTTGCCAGATACTAAAACAGATGGACTTTGATGAACAGATATGTGTTTCGGTATGTATGGGAAGTTACTGCATAAATGTGTTTATTATTATTTTAAAAAATATTGAAATAAATGTTCAAAAAAAAATATGATGTTGTATTATTTCATTTTATTTAGTATGTCAAACCACGATTTATTTAACATGCCTTGATCTAAATTTAGTGCAAGTTGTCGATATCGATGGAGGCCATTTTTAATCTGTCCGCGTTGACAAATGAAGCAACATATTCTTTGACTTCCGTGGTATTTTGTACTGTGGGTTTTAATTGGTTCATATGTTTACCAAATAGGTTTGCCAACCATTTGGCTAGTTTATATGTTGGGTGTTGTCTACCGGAAATAATCAATCAAATCAAGACATTGTATAAATCAGATTCACATAAAGAGGGAATGGTTACGAAAACATCCTTATTCACAAAAAACAACGTGCACTAAATTTAGATCAAGGCATGTTAAATAAGTCGTGGTTTGACATAATAAATAAAATGCAATAATACATAATAATCATATTGATACACGCAACTTCCCATACATACCCAACACACACATTTGTTCATCGAAGTCCATCTGTTTTAGTATCTGGCAACAACACTCCATTTCGCAATACACTGTGGCAACATTGCACCTACCTTGTTTCCACTCAGGACCGCCACTTTTGATTCCACATGCAAATAGAACTGACAAAGGCTATATCTGCGGACGGCTTCTTTTATTCCCTCAACTTTTTAACCTACTTCTTTTTTCACCTGAGAAAGCCAATGTATAAATTGGCGAAACTTGTTGTGTTTTAATCGTCATTCTGTTAGAAGATACGATGGCAGCGAGGATGGTGTACTATGTTGAGTGTAAGCATGTTGTTTCTGATGAGTCAAAATGATGCTAGGTAGCAAGTGAAATAGGTATTGTAATAAAGGAGTTGTCTATGACATTGTTTGGAAGTCACTGTCGCTTTCATTATCGTGGACACTGTCACCTGACCTTCTAATGTCGAAAAATGAATCACCGTCTGATACTACAAGATATCTGATGAGACCCAATACATCAGGAAGAAAGTGTTTATATTTCTTTGGTATGTTTTTGTGTGCTTTCCTTTCGTTTTCCACTGCATCTTTGTATTTCTGAAGAAAAACTGCTAGTATTTAATATCCTATTTATAGAATAAGTGAAAAAAATACTACATGAATCTTGTCCATGTGTGAAGAGGAAATAAACGACAATTCTGTAGGATGATATATCAGCACTTTTCCTTCTTACAACTTGGAGACTGTTCATCTCTTTTGGGTCTGTCTGACAAATTTTGACCCGCCAGTCGACATATTTGCTTAGAAGTTGATCTTCCACATGATTAAAGTTTTTCAAGCGCTCCGTATTTTTAATGCAAACTCGATATATCTTGTGTTGTAGATCATTTCTGACGTCTTTTGAAAGCTTCTCTACATCAAACTGCCTGCACATTACACTTAGTCACGTGTTGACATTTGACGGATCATATTTTTTCCACATATGGAAGATCTTTATTTTCGTGAGTTTTTTTTTGTTTTTACCCATTGTAGCTCTATTAAGGATGAACTTTTATTAAAATCACATCGGTAAGGCACTAAACTATTTTTATCAATACACCTAAATGATATATTACAATATTGAGGGTAAAATAATATGCATTGGTTAAGTGTTATGCTCGATTACCTCCTGCTGTCAACTGTTTTGGACCAATATATATATCTGTAGGTGGCAGTGGAGAGCAGCCATTTGTTTCTTCCTCATCAGCTACGGTATATAGGCTACCATCTGGAACAACGCTTACAGGTCTCAGCGTGTCTATTTTTGTAGGTTCTAATAAAAATGTATTTCACTGTCTTTTTTCCTTGGAAGCCAAAGGTAGGAGTTTCTCTTTTTTCCTTTTTCCTTTTTTTTTTTTTTTTTTTGAACAAATGTTTTCACTTTAAAACTTGGCGTAACTTGAAGTGTAGAAAGTCGCATAAAACGCACACCTTGCAATGCAGCAACTTGCTGCTCCTGTTCAAAAGGTCTGTGTACATCAGCTAGGTAACTGTTTTTTCATATCCTGATTATCTTTGTGCTCAACTAATTACAGTAGTTTTCAGTAGTTTACTTTTTTACATTTTGGCCACGTTTCCGGGAATCTGTCCCACTGTGCGGTCGGACAAAATGATTTGGGTTCTTTTAGTTCTAACTAAGATTGATTCTGTATACGTTAAACTAGTTAACTCTAATCCAAACCAACCTAAGCTGATCAAGTTCATTATACATGGAGATGGCCTTTAATAATAATAAAGTAACTCCATTGTACTGAATAATGATTATAAAAGTAAACATGTAACAAAACTCTGAATAAACAGTATACTGGATACGATATTTATTCTAAAGTAATTCCAGATTATGGCATTTCAATTTCTGACATTCATTTCATAAGCAACATAATTATACTACTTGACTATCCATTCTGAATTGTCATCGGTTTCGTCTTACTAAACGAACAATATAAGTTTCCATGTACCTAGATTCCTTGATACCAATAGTTTCCATTCTATCCCTAATATGAGTTATATATTCCATGAACGAATTAGACATTAAAACATTCTATCAATAGGTTCATTACTTTAGCAATATGTCTGACAAACAGTGTCTTTTTTTACTTAAGGTCGCAAACAATTTCAATACTTTTGGACCCTATCTACCAAATAATACCATTTGTCCAAAAAGTATGACTTCACAGATTATAAATCTACTAACACATTTATTGATTATTTTATTACTTATGTCAGTTAGTTGCGTATTATACATACTACAATCAAGTTAAGCATTCTGACTAGTCGCTTATTATACATACTACAGTCAAGTCACACGCTGACGTTTTGTCTAACCTTCCCCCACCCCTCCTACTATCTTTAATTAACCTGGGAATGTATTATTGTTTGGCAATTCTTGTTCGTAAACGTACGCGCGCTCCTGATTGCCACTCTACACGATTACAAAAAACGTTTATTTAAATTGAAGTGAATATCCTTACCAAAATATTAAGATAACTCACATGTTTTCTTCTTCTTCTTCTTTAATACACTGTTCATGGCTGCTTTGCGAGAACTGTATTTGTCAGAGTCGTGCTTATTTTACGTAGAGAATCAACCTTCAGGTAGAGGCAATTTCTTAAAAGGAAATAATATTAACCCGCCATGGGAGTTACATCTAGAACAACTTCGTCTTGTTTGTGTTCTTTGAGGAGACTGACTTTCACGAATGTTAAAAGTCAACCTTGAATTGAATGGGTAACGATGAAAAGAGAAAATAGTGCTGTTACCGCCCATAAAATTCATTTTATCTTATCTTATGAAAAGAGAAAATTCAGAAACTGATTTCTTTATGGTATCAAATCATGCAAATTAAAAAGAAACTCAGTGGCCAAAATATTAGACACACATTCGTAATAACGTGAAGTTTCTCCCTCGTCGCTGACCATGATTACTCGACATAGCATGGAGTTTGCGAGGTGTTGGAGATGTTGCAGGATATCCAGGGACGGTCAATGGCTGTCCACAGCGAAGTTGTGTGTGTTGAGTGTAAATAGTGGGTAAGGTGTGGTGGTTCAAATCCGATGAGTTAGGGGACCAAAAATGTCAGTGGAGTTTTGTGTCACCTATTTGTAACTCAAGTGCGCCATGCGTGGCTGTTTTATCTCGTTGGTATAAACTATTTGCACCGGGAAACAGGTTTAACGAGTGCACATTGTCTGCAACGAGACCTGTGTACTTCGCGCATATCAAGACAGATCCCAGTTTCGTTATTGGTTCTGGTATGCTCCAAGAATACACCATTCGAAAACCACCATCAGCATGCGCAACACCTTGCTGACACGATGGGTCCGCACGCGGATCCGACCATCTGCATGAAGCATCTGAGAACGTGATTCATCTATTGTTGGTGTTCTCTAACTCAAACTGTTATTAGACGCAATGTTTCCCTTCGTTGAGTAGTTATCGTTGTTGTCAGTCATTGACGGGTTCTTTCGTGCATCACCTGTGGGCGCCAATATTCCGCGTATATCATATTTGTCCAGAATTCACATATTCTTATTTTACCTTTGTCATAGTTGCTCGAAAAAATGCAGGAGCAGTGCTGTAGCTCTTACAATCTGTCCACGATCAACGAGCTACTTTCGGTCCACGTTTTCCCATACTACCATTACCATTCAACTTTTAAGACTCCTAACTTATACACGACTCGTGAGTAAACCGGAATCTTCCATTTCTAGCAGGGAAGGAGGTGGAACTTCTACTGTTCTATATTGGCACCTTGGTTTAGTTTTGAAACAGGAAAATCAGTATCTTATTGGAGCGAAATAAATTAAAAAAATAAATAAAAATAAAATAAATAAATAAATAAATAAAAGAAGTACAACTAGTAATTACAGCGAAGGTTTAGTATATCTTTAATAAATCCATGATTGTTGTCAATGTTTGTACAGTACGATTTATAAAGTATAAATATGATCGTTTAGTAAAAAATACGGTAACAGGAGCAAACCTAATAAATATTTTAATCGTTGTGGAAAGTTGTTACCAGTTTGAAGATAAATCAAATTGTATTTCAATTTCAGATTGTTTGTCACTTGTCGCTTCCATTGTCTTTTGGATATTGTTTCCGTACTGATTTTAGAAAACCAATGTAACTTCTCTATCGACTTCTGCTTCGTTGAATTCTATTCAAACAGTAATTGTGTTATTTGCTTATTAACGTTTTCTTCATATTGAAAGTGGAATGGTATAACGTTCCACTGTAAAGTGCGAACCTTGTTTTTCGATTAGTTTTGTTTTATTTTCATTTGTACAAATGGAGATTGATCGTATCATTATTGTTCCCCAGAAAAACAAACGGCGATACACCAATAATTCAAAACAAAATGTTTTAAAATCAGCAGGGGCTGGATTTCATGGTTTAAAAGAGTAAGTTTTTAATCGGTTCTTGCTTATTAAAATAGCAGTTGACAAATGTTTTAAAAAAGTGAAATACTTTTACTATAAATAGGCAACTAGGAGGCTACTATAAGGGTACTAGGAAAGTTATGTAGTACACCTGTATTCATTTAAAATTTTCAAAGTACCCACAACCACTCAGTACATCTCCGTACACAAGGTTTGGCAATAACGTGCCTGGACTGCTGCTGTTAATATTAATAACAGAATATGTTGTACGTGTCAAATGGTAAGAATTTCCTCTCTTACCGGACACTTAAAGTTTTGGGAAAGTGAGGAGCTGTCCATGGAACAAAGAGTAAACGTAACATTTTGTTGCCAAGTTGTTGAAAATCAGCAACAGAGATCTAAGCAATAAGCAAAACTTTTCTCTATCTTTTTCTTTTTCGAATGGAGACAGTGCCCTATATCATGATTGTGCTTTCGAGTAACATGCTCTATTTTGCCAGGAGAAAGGAACACATTGGGGACGACTTAGGAAGTGGACGATCGCCAACCAGCCATTCTTAGTTAACTGTGCGGAAAGTTCGTGAACTGGTGAGTCAAAATGTCTCATTACTGTCCGGATAATGGAGGATAAACTGTATATCAACCGTGAAACAATCCGCAGATTGTGAAGGAATAACTAAGGAAACAAATTTGCGCAAGATTTGTGCCGCACAGTTTTCACTGACATTCAGAAAGCTCAAAGAGTCGATAGCTTCAAGTCGTTCATTGAGACTGTGGAATCGGACCGTTAGTGCTGGATCGCGTTGTGATAGGCGATGAAACTTGGTCAGATCAGAGGCAAAGCATGGAATTCGAATTCGAATTTAATGTTTAAATCCTTTAGGGGACTTTGTCTCAGGCCGAATGGATGGTGGTGGAATTAAAAGGTCGGAGGTAATGGGACAACCCCGAGATAACTCACGATTATGATGTTAGTCCACTACGAAGCCAGATGGTATGAGCATTGATCGTACCGATGACCCCAAGCGCCAGAGGTGAGCACTCTACCGTTGAACCACCGCGGATCCGCAAAGCATGTATTGACGGGCACCAAGTTCACCAACTTCCAAGAAAGTGAGCCTCCAGAAGTCGAAAATCAAGGCAGTGCTGATCACGTTTATCAATAGCAGCGGCATCATTCACAAGGAATCTCTTCCTGAGGGTGAATCTGTTAACAGTGCTTTCTATCTAATAGTTCTCGATCGCCCGCTGAAGAGGGTTCATCGTGTGAGGACGTTGCAGTTAATTCCTCCAGGATGACAAGGCACAGACACACCCAGCATTGTCCGTGACACAGTTGTTTCTCTCTCTCTCTTTTTTTTTTTGCGAAGTGCGGGGTTTCCAGGTTCAAGCAATACATTCTACTCCCCGATTTGGCTCCGGCCGACTTATTTATGTTCCCCAAACTGAAACTGGCGTTGGAAGAACGACGCTTCATGAATGTTGACGAGATGGGGGAAACTGACACTCAGACTTAAGAGTATTGTGATAAATGACTTTAAAAACAATTTTGAACATCTGGTGGAGCGATCAAAGTTGTGTAATGAGAAGAATGGGGATTACTTTGAATAACCATGACCACACTTTACTACATCGCGTTTAACTTTCCTTGTGCTGACAGCAGTCCTGGAACTTCATTGTCAAATCTTATATGATGAAACCATTTGTCAAAACTAGACTCTTCACGATTCTGATTAAAGCTGGATACACACTTCATCATGAGCCACCAAGAGTGCATCATCAAATGAAAACCGCCTCATCTTCAGCTTGCTCTTCGCCCGAGGAAAGAAGACAGTCACAGGGTACAAGATCCAGGGCAGTAGCGCGGATGGTCAAGCAGTTCTGTTGATTCAAAATATTTGACACAATCGTCTGACCGATGTCCAACAGACTTCTTAAGTACCCCAATGATGTGGGGCAGACACTACTCGGTGTAACACTTAACTGTGACTCTCTTTTGCGTCTCCAGCACCACCCGCTTCGCAACACCGTGAACAGGGAACACTAAAGTAGTATTGCGTGCTTGTTCATGATTTGGATTTCTTTGTAGGGCCAGTACCTACCATCCCTCAATATCTTCTGCGCTGTTCCAATGTTCACAGTAGCCGAAAAAGAACATTTATCTCAGCTCTCTGGAATACCAATTGATAATCGTTGCATAATGTATGCGATCACTTCTCACCAAAAATGCAATTTCGTTCAAGCATTAAATGTACGTTCAACCCACGGGCAAAGTTGTAATGTAAAGCGACATATTTTATTTTCTTGACAGCGCCATTGACAAGAAAAACTAACGGCCAGTGGATGATCTATGGTGTACAGCATCGGTAAGATTTATCCCTCCTGTAGAGCACCGATTAGTCAGCTTACCGTTTCCGCGTATTGCAAAACTTTCCTTGGCCCTTTGTAATTGTGGTTTAAGTTTCTAATGTTTATTAAGAATAATTGTCTTTATACGATTTTCGTTGTTTCGTACTGCCTTTGTATGTGCTTAAAGATACAGATAGAAAGTAATGTAACCAGAAAAATCAAATAACATGTTCCCGTAAATAGGGATGAAAGGGTAATATAGATTAGCCAGAATTCAGCATTTGTTCTGCATGTTACGTTGAAGTTTGCCTGTATCGATTGTTACGTTCCTTTTAAGTTGTTCTGCGCTACCTAACCTATAATGTCAAAACATTTTACGTGATCATACGAACGCTCGATCGTGTCACTTCTCTTTGCAATAGATACACAACATCGTTGATCGGTTGGTCAAATAGGTGGTACATAGGGTTGGCCAGTAATATACTTATTTTCGCTATTTTAGACGTTTCTGGTGCTGTTTACTTAGCTCAATAAAAAGAACTATTTTATTTAAATTAATTTCGGTGATTGAGTTTGGTGGGCTAACTGTCGTGTATAATGTGTAAATAATAAGTGAAAATGTTGCCGACCGCGGTGGACTCTGGTCTAACGCGTTACGTCGGCGTCCCCAAGGTTTTGGTTTAGAATCTGTCTGGGACATGGGTATTTCTGGATTTTTGAAGCTAACAGCTTATGAATCGAGACGGGCTGAAGTCGTTATAGCAAAAATAATCATGTTTAATGTAAAAAACACGGTTGAAAAATTAGCAACATAAGCCCAAACGTGGAGAATTTAAGTCATTGTCCTTAAAGTTTTGAAGAGTCACTTTCGAAACTAAAAGTAGAAATATGAGACAAAATTCACATTCAACTAGGACAATGGAAAACTAATTTTAGACTTCCACAGCAAGTGCTGTGAAGACATATAACCGCTGTGTTCCGTCCGTCTGTTGACAGCTTCAACTCAGGAACGACTAGGGCTAGGAAGGTGCTTGAGGTGTCGTGGGAAAGGTCTCGGTGAGGCGAGTTCAAACCCGTATACATAATACACATCACGGGGCAGGTCCGGGGATAGGAGGGCAATTTATAACTTAGGAGTCACTACTATGCCTAAGAAGATGGTTGAGATGATGATGTAGAGGTCTCGACGAAGTGAGTTAAAACCCATATAATTCATTCAGATCGCATTGGCGGGCCCTAGATTTAGGGGAAGGGGGGAATTTTCAACTGAGAAACTAGTACAGCTAGGAAGCTGGTTGAGGTATCGTTAAAAAGGTCTCAGCGAGGAGAGTTCAAACCCGTATAATTCATCCAGGTTGTAGAGGCGTCTAACGAGATACGGGGAAGCAATTCGCAGCTATTAGGGCTAGGAAAGGTTTGAATTGTCTTTGGAAGGGTCTCTGCGAGTCGAGTTCAAACCCGTATAGATAATCCAGATCACATGGAAGGGTCCCGAGATAAGAGGGGAGGGGGTAGTTTTCAACTGAGGAATTACGAAGTCAAGGAAAGTTTTTGAGGTGTCGTTGGAAAGGTCTTTTCTCAATTTAACGAGATGCTGATTATCCAGATAGGATGGTCTCTGCTAAAGCCTAGCGGTAACATATTTGCAGTCCCTCGACTGGGCTTCGCCTCACTTATTTCTCTGTGATATTGGTTGTGTTCCAATTCTTACGAGTCGAAGTCAGTTACTCAAATGGCACATACAAAATTAAGTTTACTATTTTTTATAGCACCAAGAACAAGAGCTACTACTACAAAATCTACTACTGATAATACTGTTTATCTTACAACTACTATTACTAGTTCTAATTTTACTATTCTTACAACTATTATTACTTCTACTACTTTTATTATGCTTTTAAACATTAAATCGAAATATTTCTGGTCTACAAAATCCAAATTTGAATTTTAAAATTCTGAACTATTTATTTAATTCACAACGTTGTTCGAAATTAAAAATCGTATTAAGTACTTATTTCATTATTATTAACAATGAATTTAATATTTATTGGAGTACATAAGGGGATAGTTGCAAATGTTATACTTTTTTTTACGAAATTTCGACGTGACCACGAATCTTCATTCCAAATTTTAGCATTGTAGGCTAACGGAAAGTGCTTTTAAAACCCCTACATGGACAGACAGACAGAAATTAAGGATTTTATGTAGATGGATTAGCAGAAATATTTGCTCGTGTTTTGCTCAGATAAGACGAAAATTGATCATAATCTAATGTTCAATAAATTTGACAGGTTGCTTTGAGTAATAGGAACTTGTACTTATAATGTTTCGGTTTACCTTTACCAAAGGTCTATAACTTCTTAAGGTGTAACTAACTTCCAACTAACAAAATTTGCTTTTTTTTTCGAAGTAAACATAATAGTAGACATCTGTTGTTTGTTCGTTATATGTGTCGAATTCCATGTTTCAGTTTAGTAGCAAGTATAATCATCAAATAAAGTATCATTAGTTGATTTTAACTTAAAATGTTTAGTCGCAGCTTGTAACGATATGTTGATGTAGCTCAAATAGATGCATGGTTTTGCGACGTGAACTTCATACTCAACAGCATATATGTAACCAATTCGACTGAAAATGATGGAAAGGGCTAGATTTTAGAACTAGCATTTACCGTATCACATTGTTCCAGCAGAATGTCTTACTAATCAAGCAGAATTTCATCTCAGTATTCTTTCTTCTTCTTCGCGCTTCTGTGAAAAGCGACTCTTTTGTCATAGAAAGCGTAGCAGCTACTTAATGTTGACACTCGGATCATAACATTTATAGCACTGTGCGTATGAAGTTAGGCGTTGCTTTTATGATCTGAATCCACCCATGGGATCGTAAATTTCATTATTCGACACGTAACTTAGTGGTCTGTTCTTTTTTAAAATTGGTATCTTGGATCTAAGTCATATAATGCAAGGGGTCATAACCATCTTGTGAAATAACGAAGTCTCCCAAGACATAACACAGACAGGATCATCGTTTAATTGTTTTATACACGCTATTTTGAGTTTTGAAAAGTTAAAAAAGAAATTTATGACATAGATGTGTTTCTTCTTCGTGCAAAGGAGGAAGGCTGACCACTACATTTCTGTAATTTCATTTCTGTTCTCATTTTATTGCGATTCTGTATCTCTGAGCTTGTTAACTGTACAAATTGTTTTGCGTCAACTTCCGTAATAATTACTCGTTCATTAATAGAGGAAGTCGTACGTTCGAGGCGAATCATAAAATAGGAAAAGACTTTGAAGTAAGGAGGACTAGCTTCACTAAAAGGCAATGAAAACCTCTTTAATACATGACATGAATTGCTTTTTCTTTTTAGTTACGTAAAGAATTGATCTGCTGTTATACTTACCTTCGTTTACTTCCTGTGACTTGTAATGTCCGTTCTAATCGAGGCGGTAACTTTTGAAGACGGAGCCTAGTATTAACGCGGGATCCGAACCACGCTCGGGTTTGAATCCCCGACAGAATGATGGTCAACAGATGCAACTTACTAGAACTGACCATACCGCTGACTTTGAGGTTTTGACAAACCTTGGCAGACATGTAACCCAATATCAAAGTGACCTGCAAAATTTCGGCCGAGGGTGGGTACCCAGGACAAAGATCTGCCACTTTCGATATTTTGCATGTCAAGTCAATAGGAGTGTGTTTATGATTGATACTTATTAAGTTACAGAGCCAGATTTTGATGAAAAGTCGTATGTAGGTACAGCCTTGTCCAAAAAGGTTGACCGCATTGGTTGGGGTGTTTTGAGCTGAAAATTCTCTAAGTCTAAATTCGGGTATCTTCGGAAACAGTAAACCCAAGATGCCAAGGTAGGGTGAATCTTTACAATTGGGAAACAAATGTGCAAATGTATTTTTCTTCTTTTAAGTGCAGTAAGACATGTTAAAATGTTATTACGCGTAGAAAAAAGTAACATACATTGAAATGTGTAATGATACAGTATTTCGAAACTATGTATACATGTGAGAACGTGATTGTTTTGTCACCAATTTTTCCACACGTAAAAGCACATTTGCAATGGAAGGAAACACAGCAGACATAGTTCTCGCATCCATAGTAGAATGAACAAAACAAAGGAGAAAAAATAACAGCATTTTCAACGGATATGAATGTCATTGTCTTAGACACCGAAAATTCAGTCATGTCTTCAAACAAGCTCCGAAGGCTCCGTCATGTTGGGTTACGTGGCCCTGTTGCTGCCGTGAAGGAAAAACTCTTAGAACCCAAAATTTACCGTCTCTCCATTTGCACATGCGAATGTGGATCTCCGTTTGTGTATCGTCCGAGAGACACCCGGTATGACCCTGGCTGCCTGCAATCGCAGTGGTCATGTATCTATTTCATGTTGGGGTTGGATTTCCAGTCGCGGTGCAGGACAGCTTCAAACAATTGAAAGGGGAGGGCACCTGGACAGTGTTCAGTATTTACACATCATGAGTACATCATGGTGCCATTCAGTTCCAGCAAGACCAATCTCCAGTACATACTTTCGTGTGGTTCAGGTATGGTTCGCAGGGCAGACTGAGATTGATTTAATTGACTGGCCGCCTCGTGGAGCAGACCTCAATCCCATGGAAAGTATGTGGGCAGAGGTGAAGCGTACTCTAAGGGACAATTGGCCTGAGGCAAATCCACCAAGAACTCAGGATGACCTGTGGGACCTGTTTTCAGAGGCATGGCTGTAGGTAGGGGAAGGTGATAGATTTGTCAGCCGCCTAATAAATTCCATGCCCAGAAGAATGGAACGTATAATAAATGCAGAAGGGTCTTGGACACAATATTAGTGTCCCCACTCTAACTCCCAAAACAGCTCTTTTAGGGCTACCTAAACTTTTCTGAAAATGTTTATGGTAGCAACCACTCCATGTATCATATTTTTGTGCAATTCTACTATTAAAGAAAAAGTCTCTGTTGGATTTGAACTCAAGATCTTATAATTAGGAATCTTGCGCTTTACCACTGAGCTAACATAAACACACACACAGACCCCTTCTGAAGAAACATCACTTTGAATTTTCGGTGGCCAATGAGAATGATATTCGTTTCTGTTGAAATTTTTTTATTAAAATAATTGTTTGTTTTTTTTCGAAACTCGGGTATCTCAATGTAGCAAATGTTTACACACACTGAAACAGAAAATGGGAATAAAAGTTTTCGATTTTACTTCCACTACTGAATTAGTGAAAGTGTTGATTACTATAGTTCCTTTTCTACAACTCTGTCAATTTTTTTGTCACGTTTCATAACTCTGATTATGGGATTCTCATTTTCTACAATTGTGAAATTCCCAAATTCAGAAATTTCGACATTCTGGAATTCTGAAAGCTCTTACATTCAAGAATTCACGACTTCCTAATACTACCTATTCGACCATCGCTATTTCTCAGTCATAATCATTGATATATCACAAAGCCCCAAGTTAAAGTGTTCCACGAATTTGTGGTCTGAGCATCAAATTTAGACAGAATTTTGAAATGGACCGATGCACAGTGCAGCCGATTCCAAAAAGGCTGGCTAAAAGTACAAAAAAGTAACTACCTAGTAGTTAGGGATTTTTTCTTGTTGGGTTGGTTACAGTACATCTGTAATGATCAGAAATTACTTATGAAAGTGTTTATTTCCTTTAACCTGTCCCAGAATAGGAGTCGCAAAGCTACCTTCGTTCGATTGGAAACGATTGTGTTACTGAAGCAGGAAACGACGCACGTGTTGAAAGTTGTATAAAAACTTTAGATT
>JAGDQP010045523.1:0-15573 GCA_022664845.1 Lepisma saccharinum
AAATATTTCTTCTTTTGGATTAAATATATGATTCCTTGTGCAATCAGTTACTAATTTCTTTAGATGTTCAAATTGATTTTGGTGATCTAAAGTCCAATTCCATTTAACATTTTTTGTAGAAGTTCATACAGTAAATGTGCATGTGTTGATAATTTAGGAATATGCTTTTGAAAGTAGTTGATCATACCCAGAAATGAACGAAGTTGATTCACATTCTCAGGTCTAGGACAATTCATGATTGCATTTTTGTGTTTTTCAATGGGTTTGTACCCCTGAGCTGAAATTTCATGACCAAGCTACTCTATGGCTGGTTTGAAAACTGACATTTATTAGCATTTACCTTTACATTCATTGATTGAAACTTTGCTAACACCGCTCTTACCTTAATGTAACAATGGTCAACGCTATTTCCGCCTATAACAACATCATCGAGAAATGCTTGCGCATATGGGAATTCTGTCAATGTGGTGTCCATGAACTGCTGAAAGATATAAGGGCTTGTGGATAATTCAAAGTTTAATCGTTTCATTTTGTATAATCCCCATTGAGTAGTTAACGTAAGTACGTTGCTTGAGTCATCATCCAATTCCAGCTGCTGATACGCCTAGCTTAAGTCTAATATTACGTAAGTTGTAGCATTTTGTAATTTGTGCAGAATGTCTTCCATAACTGGAAGCGGATAAAACATCCTTACCCAAACATTTATTAACGGTGACCTTATAATCTGCACAGATGCGTATATCTCCAGACATTTTGGGGACTACTACGATTGGAGTTGTCCAGTTTCAGTATTTTATTTTTTCTAATATTTGTTGATTTACCAACTTATCTAAACCCAACTTTACTTTATTTTTCAAACTGTACGGGACGCGATAAAGTTTCTGAATATAGGCACTGCTGATAATGATAACCGTACGTTAACCTTGTAAGTGAAAATGGGAACGTTTATATAATTTGAAAATACTTGCTCAAATTCTTTCAATTCATCAGCCTTTAATAACCCTACATCTCTGCTAACAGGTGTTGAAAAATTATCAATAAAAGACGCTGTAGGTTTTGCAAATATATCACGCCAATATGGCCAGAAAAGGTTTATACCAAGTCTACCTAAAATCATATAATTAAGTTTGCTTGATACCACGGAAATTGTAAAACTGTGTGAATTTCGCTTATCCGGCATCGTAAATTGATAATACGTTTTACTTGCAATTTGCTACCATGTGCCGTGCAAAGCTGTTGCTGTGTTTCATATATTCTTGAAGCAATTCCTAATCTATTGATTGTAATTTCTGATATTAGGTTAGCGCATGCTCCACAGTCTACTTCTACCCAAATTTCATGCCCATTCAGACTCATCTTTCTAATACAAGGCACAGTATCCAAATTAGTCATACCAATATTTTTTAGATTTAATACCACCACATTCTTTGAAGTGTCATGTTCTACTTTATCTTTTATTTTGACTGAAATTCCTTTTATAACATTCTTTAAGTGCAAGTAACTTTGCTTTTGTTCACTCTATTAGTGTGTGAATCTCTTCCACATAATTGTGTAGTTAGGTGATATTATTATGCTAAAATATCTACTTCGGTGCAGTAATTACTATACAGCAATCAGTTTGCTTTCAATCAGGACTTTGTCTTTGTATGGGTTCGAAATCCTTAGCCTCGATCGCCATTGTAAAAATGTTAGATTTTAATCGCATTGACTTTGTTCGGGGAAGTAAGTAAAATCCATCCCTTAAATTCCAAATCAATGGAATAAAATTCCCAGTATGATTCATGTACTGAACTTTTAATTCCAGAGAAATATATATATTTTATTTCCTTGAGACAAATTAGCAATAGATGAAGCAACAATATTACGTACATTTGTTGGCATTGTACTTCCAACTACTACATTCACACATCTTATATATTTCCTTAATAATTCTAAGTTTGCACAAACGAAGACTCTCACTTGAAGTACATCAAATGTTCAGCATCTAGAATAAATACTTAAGTCGAATTGCTAGTTTCACAAAATACCATAATCGCTAATTACAAATTCTGGTTCACCTGAACCAACCATTAATACAACGAACAACAACCATAGAAGAAAAATAATAAAATAAGTCAATTGCTCAGTACGAAACTATTTAGACCCAAAATCTTTGAATCAATATCAGACTCAATTATGCTAATAAAATGGTTCAATTTGTATCTATTACAGTTTCGTGGCTTATCCTAAGTAGCTCTAATAGCTAAATAATTGGAAAACGGCACTCCATGTACTTTTCAAGTTAATGTAAAAATTATCTTATGCATCATTAATGTAGTACAATGTTTTCATCTGTGAATTATAGGTTAGTATGTTCTTAAAATCTTAAAACATTCAAGACTAGAGAATTTACAAAATATTTTTATAACAAAGATTTAATTAAAATATTTTTTATTCATACAGAACTTTCACTTATCTCTTTCGCAGAACGTTCAAAAACTTAAACTTATACACTTGTTGCTGATGTATAGCGTAATGATTTATATTGACGAGGCGCCTTAATTGCCACGGCAATGCCCAGAATATCTGAGTCTGGCGCCGTTACTGAGTATTTGATTGGTAGAGACAGATTGAGCTGAGCAAGGTAGAGCAAATGAAATGACCGGAATTTGTCTTTTCTGCCTTCACTTTTTTTATAAAATACAAGTCCATTCATTTAATAAAAAGAGTCTCCCGTACAAAACTATGAAGAATATGTTTGAGGTACAAGATTAACTCAATTACTCTGCTCTCTAAGTTTTATGTTTGCAGCTGACGATGGCCTAAAGAACAGACTGTTGTCTGGCAGCAGTTGGCTAAAGTAGCCGGGTGACTACCTGGCAGAGAGGAAATATAGAGTGCCTAATCCCGTGACAGATTTTGGCTAGTAGTGCCTATCCCGTAGAGGATCAGGCGGTAGCAAGAAGCGGCCAATCCCATAGCAGATCAGGCCTAAGTGGTAGGTCTATCCCGTAGCAAATCAGATCTGGGAGGAAGAGGAGAGAGGTAGTGACTTATCCTGGGAGAGGAATAGTAACTTTTGCTGCCACTCAGCGGCTTTTATTCTATTTTCCGCAGTTTCCGCTGTCTTTTGCTCCGTCGGCTGTCTTCGGCTGATGTGGTCAGCTCCGTTCGTCTTCTGGTACTACTTGTTCAAGTCTACTACTTTTACTCGCTCGTCGTACTCCAACTTTTACTATTGTTTTTTTTTGTAAACAAACTGCAAATGCTTCGCGCGTGCTGGAATAGCACGTGTGTATACATATTTCACGGCATATTGCGAGTCACTTTACATCTTCCTTGGGTTTGAAAAAAATTGTTGATCAGTGAATTTTTTTCATTAATACGCACTGCACTGATTTGAGCACATTATCACTAAATGAAATTTGTTTTACATGAGTGTTCTTATCTTGAATTTCATGTCTTTGTCATCACTTGCAAGCAGCATCGTGTGTCGTGACACACACATTCCCTCAAACATGACAGGATCGTGTGTCGTGACACACTCAAACATGAAGTGACGCGGAATTTTCTGTTGACACTAATATTTGTATTTCAATTCACCGATAGTACGTTTGTTCTGTTTGTTCTTAGGAGGTTGTTCTTGTGGTATTATCGGTACCGGTGTGCTGTTACGTATGACGATTGTATCCACTATGGAGATTGTTTCTGTGTTAGTTTCTAGGGTTTGCCTTTTCCGTAGCCTTCACCTATACATTAGCAAAGCCAAACTGGTTATAAATATGTTGGTGGCGACTATATCAAGTGGTGTTAGTTCAGACGGGGTCATAGTACTGTAAGCAAACATGTTCACTTATTTGTGGTTCTAGTCTTTAGATACAAAAGATAAACTATACATATCACTATTGAAATAGAAATTAAAATAAATATAGTTAAGGCCAATGTTGCCCATGGGAATAGATAGTGTTGATGTAAGTCGGAGAAGTGGCTAGGAAGCTGATTAGCTTCGTGTTTTTCTACGTTTCGAAGAGATATAATTGCTTTCTGTAAGGATTGCAAGTTAAAGGTAAAATTGAAATCAAAATAATCTTGTAGAGTATATATTACCGGAGTGAAAGCTGCCGTCTGTCTTGTTGGTAAATGTAATCTATTCGTCGTTGTGGTTTGAAACTCTTCGTATAGGAAGAAATACGTAAATGAGGAGCTTTGATTATTTTCTTAAGTAACTTGGTGTCTCTGGTGTGAAATGTTAACTTAATTCCTAGTGGTTATATGAAGTCCGATCGTGGTATATGTATAATACTCCTCGATCGTCGACAGCGTGTGTTGAATTTTGCAGTTAGTGGTTTTATTTTGATAGACCAACTTGTAGAGACAGTCTGTTTTCTGGGAATTTGGCAGTATTTTACATATAAGAAACATCTGGTGCTGGGAACATAATGAAATGTCTAGTTGGAAATTCCCGTGCTGGTTTTACGACTAGATCTGGTGTTTTCACTTGGAGATATGCTGAGGCTGAGAGATATCCTTTGTTAAAAATTTTGTATAGCGCTTGGTAGTTATATCGATTTATGACAGGTACTTGTATTATTATATCCAGGTTAGCTGAAGTAGGATCAAATGATAGAAGGAAGGCCCTTGACCAATGGTAAAATAGGCCTAGGTCGTCGCTAATTAAGGAAATTATAAGCTTTGGATGGTTGCTAATCATCGCCTTCACCAATTCAGGTTTCATTAAGGTGTCACTAACAAGATTTGAATGATTGTATCGAAGTGCTGTTCAAGAATTTGGAAATTGAGGAGAGTGATGAGGAAGCGCTCATTAGTGGCTGTTGTACACATCAATTGTAATATTTCGTGATGAACTTCAGTTATCAATTTTTCTACCGCGATTGTACTATGTGGGTTAATTTAAAATTACTTTTTTTAATATCTTGGATTTGTTGGTTTAGGCATATATTTTGTTCCTGCATTTGGTTTATTATTGTTTTAAGCTTGTGCACTTCATATAGTGAATAGCCACTTGTTGCCAAGCTGGAGGCTAAAAATTATGCGCTAATTGAAAATCGCATGCGATAATGTTGCGAATTTTGTCAACGAATTGCCGTTCCTTTAGATGAAATGATTCTCGTACCGCTGCACAATATATTTTATAAATGGACAGCTGTGAAATCGAGGTGCAACCTGTATGGTAAAAATTCCATGTTATCATATTGGATCATCGCCTTAAATTTGGTGATGGAGATGCCCTGTGTTATGAATACCAATTCCTTGGATTCTGCCATGTAACCTAGGTTAAATAGGACTAAAATTGCGACGGTCGATTTCACTATACGAGCTGGTTGAACCATGACTATTGGTGTCGTCAAGAGAAAAAAGCTAAATTTAGTATTTGGAATATTACTGCTCATCTTGTTTGTGTTTCTTAGTCTACGATAAGTTATGTTAAGCTAGGCGCTACCCATGAGGAAGGGATTTTTATCGTCGCCCCCACTTGATATTCTCGGTTTTATGTAAAATGTACATTTGTTCTTTTGTGCCTTTACTTGTAGAAACAATCCCTGTGTTGTTATTTTGACTGTTAGTCATTGTAGATATTGTGTGATCGTCGTCCTCTTCTTTTAGCCCGTCTATTGTCATGTCTTGGATCCTCTCTCGGATTTATCATTTTGGAATTTATCATCTCGGAATTCACTCGGAATTTCATTTGGACTTTGTACAAATTCGGGTTAACCTTCTCCAGTATGGTTCCGGGGCCCTCATAAATCTGTGGCCAAACCTCCGATATTTCAGGCTTACGTTATGGATAGAAGATCAATACGGCGTCTCCTTCTTTAAATTCTTGCTGGGAGCATGGAAGTATTTCTTCTCTCTCGCTAATGAGCTTTTTTCTAAATTAGACTTTATCTTGTTCCTTATCTGTGAGAGTGAATTTCTATCCATTTGTGGATGGGGCGCTATCCCCAACTGAAATCGGCTGTTATCCTGGCGTCATAGCCACGTAGAAGAAAGTGTGCTGTGTACTTCGCTTTGTTTTGAACCATTGTAATAATGGCGAGGACTATAAATGGAAGAAACTTTGACCAATCCTTTGGGTTTTGTTGTATGTAAAATTTTAGGCTTTGTTGCAGTACTTTGTTAAAGATTTCGACAAGGCCAATCGCACTGATGTTATAGGCTGGGGCGAACCGGTATTCAAAATCGTATTTGGTTGCCACGGCTTGCATTTTCTTCGCCTTGCGTATCGGGTGTCTCCTGAGAGAGAGCTGGTGAAACGCGCCATAATTAAGTATGATGTCTTCTTAGAGAAATTCAGTCAGCGTATCCGCATTTACTAGGGCTACAACTTTTGTTATAATGTAGCGAGTTGCTGCTTCTAGGCACACATACACGTGCCTGTTCCTTCCGTCCTGTGTTTGGAAGGGTCCTAGGGTGTCAAAGAAAAAATGCTGGGTTATCTTGCTGATGGTGTTGTGTAGCAATTCTGATTGTCTCTTCTTTGGTAGTTTCTTCATCTTTTGACACTCGATGCAAGTTTTTATGCGATACGCGAGGTAAGCTTTCATTGAAGGGAGGTAGTACTTCCTTAGAGCCCAGTTCTGTATGTCTTAGTAAATCTTGCGTGGGCTGCCGTAGGGTGTTTGTGTATGTACTCAAACCATTCGTTCACCAGTGTTTTAGGTATATACGAGTATATATATAGTAAGTACAAAATGCCAATTTCTGGGTGTTTTTGTGTGCGGTATAATATACCGTCTTTTAGATGGATAATAACGTTGTGTTGTTTGTTACTGTATATCCTTCTAGAGCCGCTATGATGTCCTTATATGCGGCATTTTTCGTTTATGTTTGTTTAATTAATAGCTGAAAATATTCCTGGCTATGGAGGGTTGTTTCTTTTAAAGAATTATGCTGGAAAGCATAAATGTATTCAGATTCCTCAATATCGTCTATCATTCTGTGCCTTTCTGCTGTCATGGCATGTTCCGTCTCTTGTTTTCCTTCAAATTTATCATGCTTAAAGTCCTCCGGGTTTTCTAAGCGGCTTATAATGTCGGCTGGAAAGGTTGCTCATAGCTGATGTTGGATATCAAAATTACAATTACCTACAGTATTCGGTATATAGTAAATTTTCTACCTTGTCAGGCTGTGAGTGAAATGTTGCAAGACACTTTGGACCAGTGAAGAAGGTATTTTTTTGTTCAATAGGAAGTATCTGAATTTACGTAGTGCATAAAGAATCGAATATACAAGGTGTGACACAAAAAAAACGGACTGAAGTTATAAATCAGAGTTCTTACATTATTGGTTCCTGTCGGCGGCGTCACATCAAAATACTCCCGCTCTGCTTCAACACACTTCTTTATTTGCCGCTGTCATTGTTTGTAACATCCCTGGAGTCATCTTCCGTAAGGGTCTTTAGTACGTTTTCCTTCTTTTTATCCCATTAACGGAGGTAAAACTGCGTTCCTTTCACTTGAGATTTGATTTTCAGGAGAAAAAACTCACAAGGTGTTAAATCAGGCACGTACGGCGGTTCTTCTAATACTGCAATGTTTTTTCTAGCCAAAAATTGCTGTACGAATAGTGCCTTGTGATCGGTGCATTGTCCTGATGCAAGTTCCAGCCACTTTCCCACAACTGAGGCCGCTTTTTTCGAGTCTTTCCACGAAGCTTCCCCAACACCTGAAGGTAGTAAAGTTGATTTACAATTTGTGCGTCAGGAACCCAATCAATCATCACTATCCCACGAATATCAAAGAACATTAGTAGCATTGCCTTAAATTTCGACTTCACATTCCAGCCTTTTTGTGCCGGGGGAAGCCCGGAACTTTTCACTGCATGGATTGTCGCTTTGTTTCGGGGTCATAGGTAAATATCCACGTTTCGTCGACAGTTACAACCAAATCCAACAAATCTGGGTCGTCGTCAATCCTTTCAAAGATGTACATACACAATTCCTTTCGGCACTGTTTCTGTTGTCACATGGCGGTCATTTTGCGCCTACGCACTGACACACGTGTTCACTCATTGTCGCTTACCTTGCGAATGACTGGGCCGGGTGTGTTCACTTCACGGTACTAGGTAGGAGAGGTATGGTAGTTTATCCCTGCGAAACAATATGCCTCATGTTAATTATTTTTAGTAATACAGCTACAATCCGTTTTTTTGTGTCACACCTTGTAGTTCTTTAGACCATGTTGAGGAGTTTCTTTCGCTTTTAGTTATCCTTCTTAAGCAATAGGATACCACTCTTTCCTGTTCAGTTTTAGGATTATAACATGATAGTATTCCGACAGCTACCGTCGGTATAGAGGCGAATTTTCATGTTTTCATCAAAATTGAAAAGGGATGGTGCATTGATGATATACTGTTGAAGTTCCATCAAACAGTTCATCGAGCTCAGTAGTTCATTTAAATTTTGCGCTTTTTGTCAGTAGTTGTTGGAAAGGATCTAATTTTAGTTTGAACTGCCTTATGTGTTACCTTAAGAAGGTACATAGACCAATAAAGCTATTTAACTGTGTCTTGGCTTTTTAAATCCTCTTATTTTATTAGCGAATTTGGGGGAAATAGCTATGTCGTCTCCACTCACTAAAATCCGAGTACCTCAGGTCGTTTATACATGATGTGTGTCTTCTATGGCGAAACCATAAAGTTGTGCTTACGTAAGCGTTGAAGCAAGAGTGCTTAAAGTCTATAGACCAAATGACCAAATCATCTGTAAAGCTCGTAATGCGACTGGGTAAATTTTCACGTGACGTTATTGTAGCTATTGAAAGTGTCTGTGCTGATCCAGAGTGACCCATAACACACCTTTTCCATTGGTGGTTTAGTTCGTACATAATGTATCGTTGGCTTTTTGGTTGTAGTAAAATTTGGAAATACGATTGCGAAATGTCAATTGTTGAAATAAGTGATTTCCCTCTAAGGTTAAGTAAAACATCTTTGGTTGATTGAAATTGCACACTGAGGTATTTGCTATACGTATTTCATCTTTTCAGGTCAAGTACGATCCGAACATCTTGTGAGTTCGCCTTCTTTACCATCAGAAGAGGTGAAAAGTACGGGCTATCGTCTACGTCCCTTATAATATTTGCTTGGAGAATTTGGTTTATTTGGCGATCAACCTCTGGCCGCACCGCTATTGGGATGGGCGGATTTCTTTCGTGGAATGCTGTTGACTTGTCTAATTTTATGAGTATAATCTCTAAAGAATCCAATTTCTGTGGGCGCATAAGAAAATATGTCCCTGTATCGGTATAGTATATTTCCGACCAAGGCTTTTTGTTTGTTCGTTAATGTCAAATGCATCCAAGTCAATTTTGTATCACTTGACTTGAGTCTTTCTTGTTTCTTTTCTCTCGCTCTATATTTATAAATATCGTCGATGTGTTTTTCTTTTTCTTCTCGGGTATATAGTGTAACTTCCTCTATATCCTCTTCAATATATCTGAGTGGTGTATTCTTTGGAAATGTTATCTTACGTGATGTTGGTTTAGATACTAGGATTGTTAAATCTTCTTTCGTTATTTTCATGACAAGAGCTAATCCATATCTGTCTTGCAGTACCTCTAGTGATGTTACGAAATAATGTGGTGGTTCTTGTTCTTCTGCTCGTATCTTAACTGGGAGAAAAAATGCAATCGCGCTGGAATTGTAATCCATTTTTGGTTAATACTTGTGCATGTGCTTGCTGTTTAATCGAGAAGAAAACAGTCTGCGAAATTTCCTCATTAAAATTATCTTCTTTCGGTATTAGGGGTTTCCTTGGTTTTTTGCAAAATGATATGATGTTTCGGCCCATGTCGACTTTTGTCTGTAATTGGCGTAACAAATCTTGCCCAAAAATTGGATTATTATTTCCGCTTTCCATTACTCGAAAATAATGGGAGAAAGTAGTATTTCCAATCTGAGACTTTAGTAAGGCTATAGATTTTATTCATCAATTTGTTGGAAATTCCTTTTAATTGTGTGCTAAATGATATGATTATACAGTTGCGGCTTTTGCCCAAATGGATAAAGTTGATCCCGTATCTATTATAGCTGGCAATTGTCTACCTTGTACGCTTATTCGAATTAGTGATTTATTCCTTGTTGTATCAAAATTAGCAATTTTGTGTTTCCTATTAATAACTAATTCTTTTATAAATGAGTCCGAGATATAATTAGTGTTATGTAGATAGTCTTGTTTTTTAAAGTGTTGATTTTTTATTTTGTTCGTGTATGTGCTAGGCCCTGGAGCTCAAACTAGCTCGGGGCGACTCTACTCGTTTCCCGAGTCGCAATTCTTGTTTTTCCAACATACACTTGATCCGTGGCCTAGCTTAAAACAAGTTGCACATACGACGATATTGTCATTCTTATCTTGGCTATCCTTCTTTGCTGTTTGTTATTCCCGTTCTAGTTGTAATATCTATTTCTTTTCTTTTTCTTTTTTATTATTATATCGGGATTTTTCTGTGTCTAATTTGTGACTGTCAATGAGAGATTGCCATCTTGTCCACAAAATTAAAGTAATCAGGAGCTGGTGCTCTCCTTAAAGCAGGTTATTGAGCTTGTTATTGTATATTCTTTTGCGTAAGCTGATCCGATGCATAGACTAGTGGAGGTGTTTCTATTGGGTGAGCGGGAAGGGTTGAGTCCGGATTCTAAAGATCATAAACATATCGTTGAATTTCGGTTGTAGGTAGTAGCATACCGGGAGGAGCTACAGGGATGGTATTATGAGAACAGGTTTGTGGTAGCACTTTTGTATGCATTTGGAAATTATAATGGGTCAAATGGCTTATAGGTTTGTAAGTTTGTAAAGTTTCCATTCTAGTCACTCTTCTAGTACTGCATTGAGATTGTTGACTGTCGTAGAGTAGGGTATAACAGTCTGATTTAAACATACTGTTGGGAGATGATCCTTTTGCAATTACTGAACTAGTTCGTTGGACGCTGATTTTTTAAAATCCGCATTTTATTTGGAATTAGTAGTTTCTAGTTGTTGTGGGCGGCATATGTATATTTGGAAATCATCGGCTTATAAATGATATTTACAGGATGTGAGTACAGATGGGAGATCGATTACATACATACAAAATAAAATATATCCCAAGACGATTTGTTGGGGTAGTTCATGAGTTAAGTAGCCCAGCAAGGAATTTCGGCTATAGTTACTAATTGTTTCCTATCGCACAAATAGTTTTCCACCCATCTAACTGCTCCCTGGGGCAAAATAAAAAGAGATTATTTCTGCAGTAACACTTTGTGTTCAATTGACTGAAATGATTTAGAAATCTCTTTAAGCATAATGTAGATGATCTCAATTATATCGAGTACCAGCGTTATATCATCAAAGATGTTGCTAGAGCAGTAATGGTATTGTGATATTTGCGAAACCTTGGTTAAAGTTAATCAATTAAATTGTGCTCTATTAGATGTGTCCCAATGTTAGCCACTAAACTCCTTTGAGAAGGCAGAAAAGATGCTGATCGAACAGTTATCATACACATTTAATATTTTCTTTTGTTTTGTAAACGCTAATACTTGTGCTATTTCCAATCAGTAGGGAAACTACCTGACATGAGGCTTAGATTGAACACATTAGTTATTGGATTAATAATATATGGTAGGATCATTTTAATTTGATTGGTACTTACACCAGATGATTTTATCCTCTATATAGTTTTTAAACTGTTTTAGGGCCAATAGATTCAAAGGAGAATTCATTTAGAACATTTTGACTATTTGTGTTCCTTTTGTATCTGATAAGTTGTACTTGGCTGAATTGGTGAGTTCTGTGCTAACGAAATGATAATTTAATTTAATTGAATTGAAAATGGCTTTATTAGAGCAGGCGTGGTTCAGCCGGAGGCTGCTCTACCACCTAACTCTTGTCAAAAAGAATACATAATTAACAATACAACAGATAAAAATTTTACGAAATACAAGAGAAATAATTCAGTTACAAATAAAATAACAGAGTTACAAAACCAGTAAAATAATGTGGATTATCAAAAAAACACACACACAATAAAACACCATTACAAATTACAACTAATAATTGTGTTATTGAGCACAAAAGGACAATATTGAACCCATTTCGCATCCGACATCTAGACAGTAAATTTATCATGTATACTGGAGGTCAGCTGCTGATCCTTAAGTAGGAAACATTTTAGCGAAATTTTAATTGATGTAAATGTTTCAATATCTCGGATATGTTTGGGAAGCGCATTCTAGGCCTTTGCTGTCGATATTGAGAAGGATCCCTGAACCTGTTTGAGCTTGTGGCGTGGTGCATCAAGGTTTTCACAGCTCCGCGTTGTATATGAATGAATATTGGACCTACTTGTGAATTTGCAGTATAGGTACGGTGGAGATTTTATTTTGAGAACCTTATAGATCAAGCAACAGTAATGCAGATACCGACGTCGAAACATTGTCAAAATATTATTATTATTCATCACAGGTAAGATATGCTGACTTTTACGTAATCCAAAAGCGAACCGAATGCAAGAGTTATGAATCTTTTGAATAGCCATACATCTACGGGTAGAAAGAGACTTTCCATACATCGCATCACAATAATCAAATAGAGGTAGAATAAGCACATTTGCAAGGTATAACTTAATATGGTGCAATAGGAAATCTTTTATTTTATATAGTTGTCTTAGTACATTTAATGCTTTAAGACACTGGGAAGTCGTGTGTGTACTCCAGCTCAGTTCCTAATCTATTGTCAGCCCAAGATTTTTGATATTCGGAGAGAAAGAGACATAAGAATCCATAATACGGAATTTTAGTTCCGAATGGTTGATCTTGCTTAACTGTTGTTGGGTTCCGAGAAGACCATGAGTAGACCATTATCATAACATCAGTTTGACACGGTCGCGAGGTCCTCATTAAGAAGTTCCACTGTTCGCATAATGTATTGTGGCGGTGAGGAAATAATTAGTTGCGTGTCGTCTGCATAAAAATGTGCAGATGAGTGCCTGACGACATTCATGAGATCTGTGGTATAAATAGAATTTAGTAGTGGGGCTAATATAGATTCCTGCGGTACACCTGCTCTAACAAGTAATGGCTCAGCGCTGTCTTGAGACATGTCTGCTGTTTTCTGTTTTTCAGATATGATTCGAACCACATAATCACGGTATCAGAAAAATTGTAATATTTCATTTTTGCTAAAAGTACGCCGTGGTGGACTAGATCAAATGCTTTCGTGAGATCCAGTAGTACTACGATTACTACATGTGAGTTGTCTATTGCGTGTAGTACCTCATCTGTAACGTGTAATAAAGCTTTAGTAGTGCTAAAATGCTTACGAAAGCCAGATTGAAAGATTGGTAAGAGAGCAGTACTATTAACATGATCAGTTAATTGCTGAAAAACTATTGTTTCCAAAACTTTTGACATAAGTGGTAAGATGCTGATAGGTCTCAAATCGTTTAAGGATTTTACTGGATTTTTCTTTGCAATGGGCACAACTTTAGCGAGCTTCTACGCACTAGGAAAGCAGCCGTTAGAAAGCGAGAAGTTGATGACATGTGTTATTGGGGCTAAGATGAAGGGCATCGGGAGCTAAAGCATTTTTCCAGTTTCTCCATCAAGTGCAGCAGCATTAGATTTATTTTTATACATAGCATTTTTCACTTCGTTTATATCCACAAGTTTTAGATGAAAAGGATTACCAAAGTTTGGGAGACTTTGAGATTTAAATTTTAGTATTTGTTGATCAATGATATCTTCACTAGTAGCTGAAACGCGATGGGAGTTGACAAAGTGACGATTCACATCATTTGGATCGTTCAGCACTATAGGGAGAACAGGTAGAGTATTTTTATTGCACAAACCAAGTTCGCGTATTATTTTCCAGGTATTTTGTATGCTAACGCTACACTTCATGCGATGAGAAAAATATGCGACTTTTTCTTGCCGAACCACAGTTGTTGTGAAATTACGCAGTCTCTTGTATTCATCCCAATCCTGTAGGGCTCTGGGAAGTTTGAACTTTTGGTGGGCACGATCACGGAGTTTCATTAGTAGCTTTGTATTGCTTGAAATGTACGATAATTTGCATTTAGTGATTTTCGTTGTTTTAATTGGAGCATGTACATCAAAAAGGTTTGTGAGAGCTTTTTTTTGTAAAAAGTTTACTTTATCGTTTATCGATTCGCATAATTCGACATCGTCCCAGTTTGTGTTTTCAGCATCACGGCAGAATAATTCCTCGTTGAAAGTGGCATAGTTCCGAAAACGAATAGTTTCAGTTGAGCGCCAAGGGATGCAGGCAGTATTGAGTACTACGAACGTGACACAATGGTCGGACATACCAATAGGGGCTTTAACACCATATGACTGAACCATCTGGACACTGTCAGTAATGATTAAATCCAGTAATGACTCACTGGATTCAGTAATTCTAGTTGGCTCATCAATTAATTGAGTTAGCTGTAATGATTCCAAGATTGATTTTAAGTAAACAGTTTCAGATTGTTCTGGACAGAGTTGATCGGCATTTAGATCTCCGACTACATAAAGATTATCCACTTGAGGGTAGAGATCTGTTACAATGTCTTCAATAACTGATAGTTCGCTGTATGGTGTACTGGGTGGCCTATATAGAGCAGAAATGCCTATTGACAGTGAGCTTAATTTAATAATAACGTTGATATATTCTATGCGATTAAAATTAGAGTCTGAGTTCAGAGTTACAGTTTTAAGGTCCAGGTTCTCTAGATAGTATAATATAATTCCACCAGCTCTAGATCCTCTATCTTGACGAACAACTGAGTACCCAGGTATTTGAATTAAGTCCGTGTTTGTAGATTCATCGAGCCACGATTCTGTTACAATAAATACGGCACATTGTGTTTGATTAATTAAGTATCTAACTTCATCTATTTTCGTACCAGAGACCGAACATTGGCTTGCATAATAGTAAATGCTGATTTTAGATCCGGAATGTTACAACTTATACCGCCTGTATTAGAGTGAGTAGAGGCCTGGAGCTTCCACAATTTATTGTCTTCGTTACCCATCATCATACACAAACTTGACTTCAGATATCTCAACTCTTAATTCTAACTTTGTCTCAGCACCTAGTTATCTAGTATATTTGTTAAATACAAAAGTACACATTTTAATTCCAGACAGTCATATAGCCATTGTAATGAGTATATCTTCGGTATTATAGAAAAATTTAAACATGCATATATATATATATATATATATATATATATATATATATATATATATATTTACATCCGTCTACCATTATGGAATCCTTGACAGGCTGTATGTTTGTGGGACCCACCATTGATTACTATGTATAATTATATGTAAAAGCGTATATTAGACTTAGAAATTATCGTTATCAACGCTATTTACTTCGATTTTAGAAAATCCAATTTTTTACCCTCCCTATTCATGTAATAGTCAATGTGAATCCCCTTTACTCTTTTACCATTGCGAGACCCATATACGAATTTTTCATACTATCATTATGAAACCTTTCTATGTTCAGTCGTACCAACCTTTGTGCTTCATGTCAGTACTTCGAAACATGATGGTATCAGGAAGCGATAAATGAAAAATTGAGGG
>JAGDQP010045524.1:0-15572 GCA_022664845.1 Lepisma saccharinum
CGTGATTAGTGAGTCACTAGAGCACAACACTGTATCTTTCTATTCGTTTCAAAAACTTTTTCTCTTTCTCGAACATACTAAGCCATTAAATCCTGGCATAAATAAATTTGTGTATTTTTCAGATTGATCTGCGGCTTAATATGAAAGCAACAACAACAACAAATTATCACTGTTTGCCACCATGTAGAAAACTTGGAATTAATAGAAGAGTGGAATTTCCTTGTTAGTTCTCATACCAAATTGTGTTGGTGGCAAAAGTAAGTCTGCAGCACGTTTTAACCAATCACATTTTAACTTCTTCAGACATGTTCTTGGGTTATTGGAATTTACACAGAAAACTTGATAGCTGTCGTGACAGAGACTCGAACCCGATTACATTTTTATATTCTCCTTAAGGGACCATCCAAGAATTAGAGAATTTTTTTTCAGCCTCGATTTGAAATAGCTATTGCGGTTGAGCAGACCAGATCTTTCCATAGTTCTGTGCCCACAGATAGTAGTAGTCCTCAAGTTTGACTTACATCTTAGTTCATGCATTTTAAAATAATTCTAATCACTAATAAATTGTTTTCTCCTTTACCAATGTTAAATGATTACGTATATTGTGTTTATGATAATGGTTGGTGGCTAAGTGTTGTACATGAAGTTGGTGTATTTCAGTTGGAAGAAGAATAAAACATACACAATTTTCATCATCCTGCCCCAAAAACTTTCAACTTGTAATGGAATGAGAATTTTCTTTCGTTTTATCTGAGAAGAATGAGGGAAGATTTTTTGATTTTCGATATTTTTCATTGTGTTTTTAGAGGGTACTGTAATTTATTGTTATAGAGTATTGCTTTCTTCATGTGCATATGGCGGGACCATGATGCCTTGCATGTGTCTCATCAGTTATGTGTATAGCACGGTACGTGATACATCGTTTTTTTTATGGAGGTTTTTTTTTGTGTATTTTCTATTGTGAAAATCGAAGCGACGGTAATTGTGAAGAATCGATTTGGATGTTTGGGAAACGATCGTAAATGAAGGATTCGAGTGTTGCAGTTTGTGGAATGGTTATTTTCCTGTTACTTTGTAACAGCCTAGTTGCTGTTCCATTTTTATTTTTATTTTCTCCCCTTTTATTTTTCTTTGTCTCCGTTTTGTTTTCTTTCAGTGTGTTCTCTTTAGCTCATTCTCTTTGGTTGGTTTTAGACTCTTTGAGCGTTTTCCGCTTGGATTTTCTTTGGATTTTTATCGTTATCCATCCAGGTTTTCGTTAGTCACGCAGCAATGACTTGGATCTAACGCTTGTTTTTGATTGGCCCTAGTCAATGCTTCGTGACTTGTTTTTTGCTGATTGGTGTGAATCAGCCTTCTTCTCCGTTTGCTGGGAGAACTGCTCTCCCACGCCACGTTAGTTAGTTCCTTTTTGTTCACGCCGAAGGACGGACGTCGGGGCTTCCAGTAATTTTGCCTTTCCCGAGCCCTAACAGCTATTGGTAAATATAAAAGATATATTTTGAATACAAAACATATTTCGTTTCGTCCACTTCGGAATTAATATATCATCCGTATTAAGAAGAAACCGATACTAGTGTTATCAGGACTTTTCAACGTTATACTTTCGGAATTTTCACCATATCAAATTTTATATCATTTTGTTTTTGAGATTATTTATTAACATGTACAATATGTTCTAAATTTTAGTATGGGGCCGCTATTGACCGAATTCTTGCATTATAAATATCGGTTCGTTAGACTTCAATAATCATATGCCAATTTCTCGTCTCCTGTTTTTCCAAATCTATTCGAAATTCCCGGTTAGCCATGTTTGACAGCTACCGCATATTTTCCATACTTGATCAAATTAGCAACATGTCTGCTCGATTATTTTTGCGTACCGCTTTGATGCTAATAGTAAATTTTAATTTGTTCGACATGGTTCGATAATTTTGGTTTCAACTCCAGCCACTATTCTCCAATAAAAAAATCATATTTTATAACAATATTTTGTATGTTCAAAATTTATTCAGAACGTCTTTTGTATAACGTAGTAATCGTCTGTAATGACGTCACGCAAATTATTAACGTCAAAGTCATTCTTTAATTACCATGCATTTTGGACTAGAACTTCTTTCGTGTAAGTAATACTGTACTAAAACTTTCCCAAATTGTACAACAATATTTCGGAAATAATTTGTGAAAACATCAACAAAATTTGTTAATTATTACAGAAATTATGGACATTAATGTGTGACTACATAACTTTCAGTTCAGCTTAATTCATGTATACCAGCGATTCAAATTTGTTTGTTTTACAATTCAACAGTAATTCTGTTCAGATTCTGATAAAATTATCATAGCCGAAAGCACGAAATATGTAAATTCAAAGCAATAAATTGAGTTATGAAATTTTTATATTTCTTCGGAAACAATCTTGAGTTTATGTTCAGTGAACGTAGTGTAGAAACCTTTCAGTTAACCAGGTACGATCTAAAGCATTAGTTCATAATCCTCGTACAGTGTTTGGTAATAGTTATAATGTGCAGTGAGTTATTTAATGTTTATCTTAATAGCTATTGGAAATTAGCTATGAATCGTTACGTGAAGTTGACAGCAATTGATACTCATTATTTCTGTGTTTCGGTAAACTTATCGTTTTAAGTGATGTTATTTTTATTAGATTAGATCGGTTCATAAATCCGTAGACCAGTGGTAGGATTCTTTCGCCAGCTGAGAAGTGATGACTTGGGAAAGGAACTATATATTGTTTCTGGTTATTTCTGCATTGAAATATGAAGTGACTCCAGCATGTGATTTGTGTGAATATATATTATTTGCGTTTTGCGTTATGACACTACGTTTGTATTGAGTTGCGACCGTCATTCGTTGTGTTCGTTCGTCTTTATTTCAGGAATTGCGATTCCAGGCTACAGGTGTGGGCCCTACTAAGGTAAAGGTAAGACATGGTCTTTTGCCACCCTGTAGACTTCGAAGTGAGTAAAGACACCGTATGAGTCACATATGAGTCGTTTTGCGTATCATCGTTTAAGATTATTTCCCAAGTAAAGATTTGCGTTTTTTCTTTCTTAATCTGTCGCTAATCTGAACCAGCTGGTACTTCGGAGTATGAACTGACGATCTAATTAAAAGATTGGAGGTGTCGCCTTACCGGTATTTCCTCCCTCGATCTAAATTATTTTTTTTACAGTGATCACAAGGATCTGGAATCCTCTTTCCCAGATATTCTTAAATCTGGAAGGCATTTCTGCGCCGCTCGTCTGGGGTGTAGAAAATGTTTGGAGCTAGAGTTTAAGTTAGATGCGTTGCGTGGGTACTCTAGGCTCCTGGCGACCCTATTTGTCTGTGTGATCCACTTTTGGGATCATTAGGTTTTGGGACGTTTCAACTTCTTCTTCCATTTATGGCTGCCTGGTGTGAATGGGTGAGATCGCGAAACTTCAGTAAAACTCAGTTACCTGAGCCACGATTTGTTCTGCATCCAGTATTGGGTAAGTTTGATAAGTTTCTTATTTGTGTGCTGACTTTGGTATTCCAAGGAATAAGGAATTTTTTGACGGTGAAGCAAGTATTTGGTAAGATACTGTATGTCGGTTCAGATGACCGCTTACAGAGTGAAAAGTTTTATGTTATTCATGATTCATTTCGTAATTTATTTGTGTTGGCATTCACATGAATTGCTAAACGGAGGGAAATTGAACTCAAGCAAGTTATTTTGTAATTTTGACACGAAAGTCGTTTATCACTTGAAAACTACTTTATTTGACTGTAGAATTTTGTACCAAGAGAAATTTTCTTTGCTATTTAGTATATACAGCTTTCCTTTTAGAAATAATGTTTTTGTTTTTCAATGAAAATCTAGTTTACTATTCATATTCAGGTAATCAAACTCAAGCGGATAGCGTATTGAATATCGCATCAAGACTTTGTTTCGTTTCTCATCTTGCATGTGCAGAGTAAAATTCCTTCTTTTTCTTTGCTGTTATTTCGTTGCATTCACGAATATTTGCAAGTTGGGTGAGAAGGCAATGTCTAATGTAGTTGCCTCAGGAAGCATTACATTACAAATTCATCAGCAAGTTGCTTCTAATAGTTGTTTACTGATGTTTTAATCTCGAACTTCTTAACATGAGAGTTTTTGTAGCCACACAGAAACAACCATGAAGCCTCGAAGGAGAACCAATTATAGAAATAAATCATGGAACCAATTATTATTGGGAAAAAAAGACAAAAAGCTTTGTAAGGATATCATGATGAACCCACTTAAATAGGAAAGATGTTACGCTCAACCTGAAAATACTCCGGCAATGGGATTTTATGCTATCCTTGCAATATTGCTATAATTGTCTATGTCTATCCTTAAGGATCCATATTTTTTCACAAATCTACAAAGTCAGTAGTTGTACCCAGTGGGTATTATACAAAACCATACCGAATTTGATAAATATAAAAATGATGAGGCAGTATGAGCTTGTGTAATTGGTAATGAATGATTCAAATCTTAACAACTTCTCAACCAGTTGGAATAATAAAGCAAACCTTTCTTTCTTTCCTCCAAAACGCTACTTTTCCAAAATGTCCGATTTTCGGGATAACTTTTAATATTGAAGGACTGTAAGTAAAAAGTTAATTTATTTCACCACACAACCTACCCATAGGCAAGTACTACAGAAATAAAGATCAAATTGTTACTAGTAGTCCTTCAATAAATTTTTAATCTCCAAAATTAAAAAAAAAAAAGTATTTCAACATCCATTATATTTAACAGATTCACCCAATCACAGAACTTAACCTACCAGAAGAAAGACAGTATTATATGGTTTCCAACGACGCTATGGTGAGCTCTCTAGCTCAAATAGGAAAGGAATTATGTTCACTTCTATAATACCTTGAAACAGTGATTTCTCTTGCCACTTTGCAACGTATAATTTAGTATATTTCAAGAAATAAACTTTTTACATATCTGAAAATTTGGGGTTTTACTCAGAAAGGATGAAGGAAAACCCTAACAAAGTTTCATTGAAATAAAAAATGGTGAAGCAATGAAAGACATTAAAATTTACATATTTCACGTGGAATGACTCCTCTTCATTGTTAACGAGCATTTTGTCAATTCTATATTACATAACAATCACTACGAAGAATTTCGAATGATCCTTTTCCTTAACGTATATAATCAGGAAATCGGTATACAGAATTTCCTAATCACATACGGAGAAAGAGAAAACCTGGAATGGCCGAGGGTTAGCACGCTCGCTTTCTGTATTCGTGCTCACGGGTTCATGTCCCATTCGGGCCCATTGGAACTGAGTGGTTTGGAGGCTACTTTTCCAAAAATTGTAAAGCCTACTCTTAAACAATCACAAACTCATTTAGGGCGTTCACATCAATTCAAACAAACGGGGAAAGAAAAGGAAAAAATAAATACTTTATTAACAGCGTACAAATACGAACGGATCGACATGTAAGAGTACTAACAAACTTTACACTTAGTTTCAAAGCTCAAAATGGAAATCGAAGATGGAGGAATGCTGATTACTTTCAAATGATCAGTAAAATCCTCTTTACATTATCTATCAAACAGGGATGAGGGTAAGATGGGGTTGATACAATGTAAATTTCAGTATGTTCAGATTTAAATTATTCTCATAAAGCACTTAGTTCCAGTACTGTTTAGCTTAAGGATAGTGTAAAAAAACGATCTCTAAAGCTAGATGGCACCACTACCATCGGTTTTTTTTTAAAGTTGGACGAAATCGTAATGCTTCCCCTGCAAAATCAAGCGTAGAGAGTTCAAAGTTTCAGAGAAGAAAGTTCATAATCATTTTAAGAGTTCTATCCATACAGATTTTTTTTTTCGTTGTTGAAAGAGCTTCATTGTTATAGGTTTGGTTCGCAACAACAATCTTGCGATTTCAATAATGAAAAAAAAAAAAAAATGGCAGGGATTATACTCTTGAATGGTTATGAACATTCTTTCTAAAGAAGTTTGAACTCTCTACGCTTGAATTTGTAGGAGCAGCATTAAAAAAAAAGAGCTTATTGAATCAACGCGGCCTCCCTCTAGTGTCAAGAGATCGTTGCTTTACACTAACCTTAACAAAATATAAGAAGTGACATCTAGGCGATGTCTTTATTGTAATGCCTTTTCCTCCTAAAATGTTACTAGGTTGATGCTCTAATGCCATCCTTCATTCTTTATCTTTGACATGAATCTTGCTCTCATGCATTACCCTATTTCGGAGTACTCAAGTATGAATTAGCTACTACTATGTGCTGACACTTCCAATTTGGCTGCTGGATAGCATAATATATGAATTTTATTAATAGGCTATTTTAGAGAAAATTCCTCATTTGAACTTATGTTAACAACAAAGAAAATACATATTTAACAATCGGCAGGTTGCGCTTGTCACCACTTACCACGTAACAACAAAATACGACCAAGACCAGGTTTATAGATAAAAAAAAAAAGATGACCCACAGGTTCAAGTGCTACAGTTTAACTCTGTGCTTTGGAGGGTTTACTTCTGAAGCAAAAATATCAGTACACAACATTTTGAAGATACGACGCCAAACTGAAAACTATATTCATGGTCAGATCCAGACGGTGAAACAGGGTAGTCACAGCGCAGCGTACTTATCTTGATGCAACGAAGGGTATAGTGCTTGGGCGACTGGAAGTTGGTGTATCACAAGTTCATGTGTAGCAGGCAATGCAGATTCCGACAATTGGCTGTGAAGGAGGTTTCGGCAGGACGGACATGTAGCTAACTGTTCAATACTACACGCCTCCGTGTTACACTAACCCCCCCCCCTCCGTATTAGTGGCAAGTGTCGAAGGAGAAGCAGAGCAGAGGAGCTTGCTAGAGACTTTGCAGCAACACAGGTGTCGGTGACCGAGGCGTAAAGTGTCTGTATGACCAGAGACTGTATTCTATTGCATTCCGTTGATAGGAGATCATGGCGCACGGAGAAAGTAACACAGGGGACACGTAATGTTCTCCGATGAGTCACACTTCAGTTCATCCGACGTCTTGGAACATGACCAGTATAGAGGTGACATTGTGGGTAGACGTAATACTGGATGAATGTGCACCACTTTATAAGTTCAACCGTGGTGTCGTCACAGCCAAGCCACGCCATCCTCCAAGAGTATGTTCAGCTTTTCCGGGGGCAATAGGACCAAAGTTCCTGTAAATGGACGAAAATACTAACTATATCGGGCTAGGAAGTGGAAGACACCCTTGCAGCAGAGGACATCCAGTGTATGGATTGACCAGTGCGGTCTCCGGACAAGAACCTATAGAGCATGCTTGGGACACTCTTACGAAGAGTGTCGCGGGTCGCAGCTCCTTACAAAGTCTGCAGGATCTTCAGTAAGTCTTTTTGCAGGGGTGGGACACACTGCCCCAAATGTTGCTGCACAATCTTGTTGGTAGCATCACGGCACGCTGTGCTGCATGCATGGCAATGAGGGGTGACCATACAGTGCACTAAGCCTTATCAGCACCATTTGCAGGCGACGGTATGGGACAAGCAAGTGTACCACAGTGTATACATATGCAACTTTTGTGACGTTTGATGAGTTTTGTGTTTACATTCAGTAGATACAGCTACAGACCTCAGAAATATTTGGTGATGTTCGGCCGAATGGAATTTTGCAAATCAAACAATCTCCTAATTAATGAGCATTCATGTATAATGTTCCAAATAATAGACATCTGTTATAATAATAATAATAAACATCTGTTCCAAACAACAACAAATCCAATATCTAATGTTGTTATTTAGAGTTTTATCACCATGTCTACACGGAATAAACTTTGCTGCAATGAATCGCGTCAGGTATCATCAGATCTTAAAAAAAAAAAAAGTTACATTCAACTCTACTGGACTCATCATCATCATTTTTTTTAACGTAAGCAGGTGAGGATACCCACAGTGTTTACGATTGTATACGACCTGCATATTCTAGCAATCAGACAATAAAATTGGAACTAATTTTTATACCATGATGCCCTTTATTTTCCAAGTCTATTTTATAATCACCTTTTACGGCATGCACAAGATGTGGTTTAAGTTCCACATGCCCATGAGAAAATTTTCTCTAAGACAGAAATACGGCGCATTACTGGATGAAGATTCGAAATGTACGTTTTACTGATTCTGCTCGTCGTTGCATCTTTAGAATTTTTTAACTTGCCAATGTTTATGCATGTCAGTGTATCACCGACTCGTTTGCATCAGATAATTAAATGCTTCAAATCAGCGCTTATGGAGAAGAAGTATATCGTGGATGTGAAATGACATGTATTTTGATCTTAACTGGAACAGACGGACTTCATGGAATTCCTTTCGTTAATTTTGAGATCAATATCGGGTTGAATAACATCTAAATTTGGACTTTCTGCCATTAAAAGAAAACTTTGGAATGAAATTGAGTTCGACACAAAGGTCATAGCACCAAAATGAATTTAAATGAGACAACTACATAAACTTGCTAACAAGGGAAGTTCGAATATTCTTAATGCCCAATTTTCAATGCTGTTAACATGGGCATTAACAATGAAAAGAAAATTATGTAGTTAATATATGTACAAAGTTTTAGAATACCCTGACAAGTAATTTGGAAGTTATGGGCCATCAAATATTTGAACATTACAACCAGGATAATGGTACTGGACAAATTCAATGAAAGAAGACAGGGATTAATTTACTGGACAACAGTGGAAATCGAGATTAGTTTCGATCTGTTACGGTAATATCTGAAATAATGGACTTGAATGTCAGGTAACTCCAGATATAACTTCATTCTCTCTCACGCCAACGGGCGTACAAGTTCGATTAAGTCACCTTAAGTCAGAATGCTAGAATTTAGGTGCTAACGTTTGTACTAATTATGACTCTCTCAGATTCATGATAAGAACTGTTATGTATTAGTCTGCGGGTTACGAAATTGTATATTAGTGTCAAGGAAATGTTATAAATAGACTGTTAAATATAAAATGTGGATGAGTGATGTTTTCAAGTTCAACTTGCACATTAGATCCTGAAGTGTCACCATTTCAACAACTTTTTCAAGACTGAAAATGATCTGAGTTTCCACTCTTGTCCAATGAATTAGTCTCTGTCTTCTTTCATTAAATTTTGTCCCATTTCAGCACCATTATCCTGGTTATAATGTTCAAACTTTTAATGTCCTAATTAGTTGTCAGCGATATATACCAGAAAAAAATGGTCATTGGACTGATCCAGTGTCCTGTTTACCAAGCACAAGCCCTATCACTGAACTATAAGCGACACGATCTATTTTCTTGCATCTCAAACCTCAGCTGAAACAGTTCATCTTTGCTGGTATCGAACACCACCACGTTTTCCGTAGCAATCAGAAGGTCCTGGGAAGACAGCCATTATTACAACTATCTTTACATTGTTCTTTTATTTTAAACTAGACATATGATGTATCAATTTGGATCAGAATGTTACCGGAAAAACAAGTGACGTTAGTTTTGACATACCATTATTTTCGTAAGATATAATCATCACATGTAAAGACAATGTGAAGGAGGTTTACAGCACGTGCACAGTGTGCCCTCTTACAATACAGAAACGTCAAAACTTAATATCACCAGTGGTTTTTCCGTAAAATTCTAGACTAGACCAGTACATCGTGTGACCTGCTTGTTATTTAGAAATATACAGAGTCAAGATGGCCAAATTTTATTACAATTTATTTCTAGGGGCTTGATAGTTATCTGTGGCCGAAGTCTGTTACATGTCTTCCTTCGGCAAAAGGATGGGGAAGATAACGATAAGTGCCTGTTTTAAGCACCATTCCGGCATTCGCACGGTGAGACTGAGGAAAAATTTGAAAAATCTTAGTCGGAATGACCAGTGTAAGCGGAAATCAAGATGGCGACCGACATTGGTACGAAGTTACCTTCCATAATCTCTTTAGAAAATAAGTGTTTCCTGAAACTTGTCTCAACAGCTTTATACGTTTTACACGCTACTTGAATTTTAAGTTACATATGAATCTGAGGCTTAGGCCCACGTTTCCGAAACCATCATAGTTACAAGTACTAAAAAAGTGTCTTTTTTTATTATTAATTCATTGTGCATTTTTAGCATTGAATGAATCTATCACAAGAATACCCTTCCTCACATTTGAAAAGTTTAAGTACTAGTTTTTAAATGTCCGTATCAAGATGGCTGCGACTATGGCTACACTCATCAATAAGTGGCGCCTTCTACCATGTACCTAATAATATGCGTACATTCCTTCAACTGTTTCAAAAATAAAACAGTGTCTTGGTCCTTTTGCCTCACCCTGTCTTTATTTAGCTGTTTTATTAGCAGCTACCTAGGAACTATGCTTTCTGCTTGACTGCACGTACACATGACTTCTTCAAAACATAAATATAATAGAAATAAATAAAGCTTGTTTCTCTTCATACTTTGCTGTTAGGAAACTAATGTCAAGTTTTTAAGCCTTATACATGAAGACACATAGCCGTAGCTTAGTTGATAGAGCTTTGGCTTAACAACCTAAAGGTCCTGGAAACGATCCCAAAGGCCACCCACCCTGACTGAGGGGTTTTCAGGATTTTTCTTCAGTCACATCAGGCATATGCGATGGTCTCTTCAAACTACGCGCTGGTCTACTTCTATCATTGCCTTAAAGGCAATCAATGAATTCAAATTTAAAATGACTTATTTAACCGTATTAAATTGCAAGAACGTACAAACAGATTATCACAAAATTAGTTTTTGTAATCAACAGGAATACGAATAAATTCCTTTAAAAGAAGCTACCAGGAAAGAGTTTCGGTAGAAGGCAATAGAAACAATAAAGAATAGGATTTTTGATTTAGCAATGATGGTTTAGCACTACTATATCCCGTCAATCACAAGATTCTTCTTCATAAAGTTATCAGACTAATTAATATTATTAACAATTATATGTACTTGGGAAACCACTACATTAAAAAATTAACGTCCGCAGTTTTTTTAAAAAAATAATGTAATTTCAAGGTGTGAAACTTAAACCTAATCTAATCTAATTACAGCACTTATCTTGGAAGATATGAGCTCAGGCTATATCTCACTGTCCCACATACAATATAACCCATATTGCTGTGTTCAACGATACATAACAAAATTAAGGTTGATTTGGGAGAGAATAAGCAACGGAAAATGCGACAGCTGAGAGACAAATATTACAAATAATAAATTAAAACATTTACAGACACATTGTTATACCAAGTGTATATTTTCCAACATAGTAAAAAGTGGTCTCTCACCTGCTATCATTTGACACAGAAGTCGCTGATGATGATCCTGATTCTGATGACGACCTTCGATGTCTGTACTTATCTTTTCTTCTATCTTTGCTTCTTTTCTTAGACTTGGGTGACTCGGACCTATTTAACATTATAAAGTGAAATAAATTACATATGCAGTAATTGCAAATTTTAAAATTCTGTGAATAACTCATTTTTTTTAAATATATATATATATATTGACGACAACACACTTAATTACCTGTAAAAAGAATTCGATTTTCTTCTTTTGGTAACAAAGAAAAAAATGGAACACAAGGAGAGACATGAAATTACTTTCGCCAAATTACTAGTAACTAATGATCCTGTCAATTCGCAAGTTTTCTTAATTTCATTATTGTTGTTGTTGTTATTATTATTAATAAGGTTCTACATCTAAACACGAAAAATGTTATAGTAAAAAAGCCCAATTAAACAGAAAGAAAAATGTTCTGTAGAAAAAAAGTACCTAAAATAATTGCACTGGCAGTATTAAAACAATGGACTCTCAATACAAGGGTATGAAATATTTTAACTTTATTTTTATGGTTAATTTCTCCCAATATTGATACTTTCAACTCGGATGATGTTGTATCGCTATTATCATTATACTTTTAAACTCCTGAGAACGGATTTTTCAGGTGCATTCTGCTATCTGAATAAGCTACCAAAAGAATAAAAATTCTATTAGCTGGAATTTACTATGGACGAAAGAGAAGCTACAGATGCTGTATGGTTCTGTCACGTTCCAGTAACACCAGATTCGTATTTTCCCAGTATTGTCCAAACCTGAGATGTATAATATGCACTGAACTATATACCCAGGTTTAGCAACAATAATAATAATATAATCTTGCTAAACACATTTTTTTCTTTTCTTTTCCTTCTTTCTTTTTTTTAACTTACTCGCTTCTCTAGGTTATTGTGCTATCACATAAACACACACGTTTAATCATTCTGGACATTCGTAATTTCTTCAGTTCAAGGCTGCCATTAGAGTATAAAGAGCAGATATTCCTACACAGCAAAAGAATGAATATATTTAAAAAATACGTACCTGGGATATAGTAATCCTTGTTGCTCTCTTAATAATAGTAATAACAATTCCTTCGCTAGCATTTTTTTACCTTCCTTCGGAAAGCTTCTTCAGGCGAACGACGATTTATTGTATTGAAATATATTTTTTGTATGAATACGCATATTGAAAATGTAAATAAAGATGGCAAAGTACAAATATATTGAAAGAAAGCTGTGTAAAATGTTTATATTCTCATAAACACGCAAAGAATATATAACATTATATTCTCTCTAAAACAGAATATAAATACTTTACACAACTTACTTTCTATCTTTTAATATATTTCTACTTTGTAATCTTTATTTACATTTTCAAATACGTGTATCCATACAAAAAACACATTTCAATACAAAAAAAAAAAAAAAAAAAAAATCGTCGTTCGCCTGAAGAAGCCTTCCGGACGAAGGTGAAAACTGCTTTGCGAAGGAATTGTTACTATTATTAAGAGGACAACAAGGATTACTAAATCCAAGGTACGACTATATATATATATATATTGTCCTCCGTGCGCAAAAAATACGCATTTCAGTTCTGATGTTACAAGACGAAGTTGACTTCCGTAATTTTGATGGGTTTTCTGCTTGACCTGTGAATTCATTTCAGTAAACTGGACCAAGAAAATGAAAGGAGTCTATTTGATAGAAATAGAAATCATTTATCGTATCTAGAAATAGAAATCTACGTATTTTACAGGTGGGAACTCCTTAGTAATTAATAAGAGCATATAAGCGAAATTTAACTTAAATGGCGTATCCTTAACACAAGTCCCGCTCCTGTCCGTTCTGTCCATTTTCTCTTCTACCATGTGAAAACGCTTTTGCGAAACGTAGCCGTTTTTCTTTTGTTTGTCAAGTTCCTGTACACCTATCTTGGTATTCTAACATGTAAGTAACTTTTTTCTACCTTCTTTTACCATCTTTTAAACCTTGGAAATATTCTTTCGCCTTACATCACAATACTCTTGAATTTGGCACATTGTATTCTTATAATGATTACAGAAAACAGCAAAAAGTGTCTTTTAAACCGTTTATGGAAGTAATTCAAATTTCTTCAGCTTATAATTCTGTAAGAGAGGTTTTTGTGAATACGAAATCCACTTGTCAGTACATAAACTATTTTCTAATCAAAGGTCTTAAATATTAATTCATCTCATAACGTATTCCATAAGGAAAGTGGCATTTTTCCATTGCTGCGAAGATTCACATGAAGTTTACATTTTCAACACGTATATTTCTATGTCCTTTTACACTTTGTTTTCAATATTACTTCTGACCGTTACTTCTTGTACGTATGATGTATATTAATGCTAGTCTTTTAAGATAATTTTTGTCGTATTCTTCCACTCTAGGGTAAATAGCTTTAATCGTGAAACATTAAAGACGATTTCCCAACTCAAAAAAGATTTTTTTTCATGTCTCATGCGTTCATGATGATTGGATCGATCATTTGATTGATCAGTTTTATGAAAAATAAACCCAGGATTCAGAGTCCATTGATAAAAATCTTGTTCTAGTAATAACATCGCTGCAATTAGTAATTATCTAAGTTTATATATTGTACATTACTAAGCTTATATTTCTGTAATGATATTACTAAGTGTTTAAAGACACAAAGATTTGTGCTCATGAATATATTTTTCCATGCTGTATAACTTGGTTAATCGGCCTGAGAATTTATGATATAAACACTGTTTCTTTTTTTTAATTATGATAATTATAGCAATTTAGTGAAAATAAATACAAAAATACAAAGAAAAGTTGAGAAGGTATCAATCAGGTTTATTTTTTTCATAGTAAAGGAGGCCTGTAATCATGGTAAAATACACACTCATACCAAGGACATATGGGAATACTATTACCTTTTCAACCCACCAATAAGGACGGTCTTGTCAGAAAAAAATAGAGAGACGATATTAAATAATATGAATGCTTTTGTATGGTTTGAATGGTTAGGGAATAAAAAAGATAGGATTAAAACATGATAAAAAGATAATTAAGACTCACACATTAAGCAAGAAATGAGGTAGAAATTTATGTTACACTACACTAGCATGAATGTGACACATACTCTACGGTGTTAGTAAACGAAAAGTTAATACTTCTTTGTTACACTTGACACTCGTTGATAAAACGTACGAGAAGTTCTGGATAGTATATCACACAAATTTATGTTATTTTTGAAACCAACAAAATGTAACAGTACACACAAATATATATACACTAGTAACTATTATCAAAAATTAAAAATAAACCGAAAATTTCTCTGCAACAGAAGGTATAAAAAAACTTGGGAATAACCAAACTGTGTGTAAACATTTCTGTTAAATGGAAAAAAAAGTAATACATATTTCAATACGTAACATTTATAACTCGTTGCCTATCTCTATATTCTCACTATTTATTCTTATCTTATAACATAGCTAAATCCTCTTTACGTAAAATTAAAAATAAAGTTCAACCAATTTTGATCGTAAGTTGAAAATAGAGAAAAATACACAAAAGACTGTACAATATCTGAAAAGAACGAAGTCAAAATTACGTTCCTTACGAATTTTTTTAGAAGAAAACAAGATGTCACGTATTTCTCACTGACACGACACCTACTTGCAGATAAAGAATTGAGAGACGAACGGTAGGAGCAACAAGAATGAAGGAATGAACATATATGGACAATGAAAATGGGAATAGATGAAATATCAACATGCACACGATGAAAAATGCATAATCTATGTTGCTAAACATACTTCTGAATGAAACATGCAACAAGAAGAAAGTAATAAATGGAAAGGCAAAACGATAATGCAGAAGACCAAATATGAGAACATACTTGAGTTCACAAAATACAACAATGACAAAAGTGATATCTCAGTACTTCATTCGAGAGAAGGGAGGTCGTAGTAATGTCAGGAATTAAAAGTTGATCTCATTGGTTAGCGACTCATTACTGGAGTTAATGTTCACAGCCAAATGCTTCTTCTATTGACTTCTAGCGCCAAGTCCTTTAGTGGCCCTTTACAACACAAAGGAATAGTGTCTTGTTCGAAACTTACGGTCCATTAAGAGTGCCTAAGTGTAGTTTACCTTTCAACCATTAACCCTAGCATTACCAGGGAAGGGAGGGTCCCCTCCGAGGCCCATATTTTTTTTTTTAACATTTCCAATTAGACA
>JAGDQP010045525.1:1841-12295 GCA_022664845.1 Lepisma saccharinum
CTTTTAGTGAAGAACAATAGTGTTGATCGTCAATAAATGGGTGTTTATTAACAGTTTGGGAAATAAATTAAGCCATGTATCAGTGATCCCGCCAGTCCCGCCTGTTTACCCCCCAAAGTCTCGACAACACTCCCCCTACTTCAAAATTTTTGCTTTAAAAAATCTATAGAAACCCTACAAAACTTCACTTACACCCTTCCAATTTTTACTTTACACACCCCAAAACTGAAAATCCTGGCGGAAACCCTACCACGTATATTTTTATTTTTCATTGTTATTAGTTTTCATAGCCAGAGCTGGTGCTCTGAAACAAACTTCCACTTGGAGCGCTGAGCTGAAGGGGCGCCGTGCAAGTTATTTCCTTTATATATAACCACATTTAAATACAAAATTTGGTAGTTATAAAAAACTAATAGTAGTTAAATTCTCTCCCATATTTGTTACATTTATATATTTTTTTTAAAATAATATGGTCATGATTATTTTCCCCATCCTTTTTGTCTTTATTCTAGTGTAATTTGATATCTGAAGCCCTTGCATTCACACCAGCCAGCATACAGAATTCTTCCTTTTATAATAATATAAAGGCGTCTCTTCCCCTCGTTTCTTTTCTAGTCATATAATGTGTACCAGGGTCCTCCGATTCTTCTTCTTTTCTTTTGCGTATTGTTAGCCGTTCACCAGTATTTTCAATTAAATTGGCTATTTTGTTCTGTGATCCTTTATATGCTCATGTATGTATATGACCGCTGACCCTATGTGTGAATCCACTTTTTGACACAATCTGAGGTTTCCATTTTCGTTTCGCACCAATCTTTTTCGGTTTCCGTGTATACAAGAATCACGAATTCTTTGGCTTTAACTGTCTGGTAGGAGTGGATGTTTATTATTATAAATATTTTAATGTTATCTTTATGAAATTACAGTTTGTTTTTAGTTGTTATCCAACCATATTGTCACCGGTCTCTTTGCTGCTTGACCTGCAGTTGGCTTTGTTGCTAGTATCTCTTTCTCTATTTTCCTCTTGCCTGTGTGGTTGGTTTCACGTTTATGGAAGTTCCCCTGATTTTTTGGTCTGCCCCGTTTTCTCAATAATCTCGGTTTTCTTGTTGAGATATTTCTGGTGGTTTATGTGACCGGATTTCTGTAGCTCCGGGATCCTGTAATCTTCCACTTGTTTCTTGCCCTTAAGGGCCATAAAGCCACTATACATGCAGCATGCTATTGCTCTTCTACAGCATCAGTGTCAGTGTCAGGAATTTTCTTCAAAACTCAGGATCAGATGTAATCATCAATGTGAAAACTGATGTCAAAGAATTTTCTTACAAACTGGACTTGAATTCTGAATTTAAGGAAAAGGAGAAAATCTGTTCGAAAAAGAGTATAAGAAAATTTTCCTGTGGAAGGGAAAATGAGGAGGAAAATAGTCAAAGACATTTTATTTTACGTGGGTCTGGACATAGCTATCGCTGACTGACAACATTTTGAACAGGTGGAAAACATTTTTTTTTTTGTTAATATGACATACACGAACTTGAGAATTTTGAAACGAAGAAAATTTTGGAGAGATGCATGAAGCTTGAGATAGTATATATTCATGGAGAGAAGTGCCTTATTAAAGGCTTAGAACTGCATCAAGAACTACTTACCCTACCATCTGTGTTAGCTTCTGGAAACTCTCCTATAGAACTCTTGAGCTACTTTGTAAAAATTCAGTCTGATGGATTTTTCAATGGTTCTGTGACCCTTCGAATTGTGAGTTCGCCAATATCTTTTGCAAGTGGGAAAAGAAGTTTTTTATAGCTCAAAATCATCGAAACCTATTTGAGATCAATCATATCTCAAGAGAGTTTATCTGACCTGGTCACTATGGCAATCGAAAATGATTTTCTCAATTCGTTAGACACAAATAATATTTTAAAGAAATTCGCAAAATCAAAAGTTGTAAAAATTAGTTTTTGAAGTTTGAAATCAACCTTGTACATTTTCCATACACTTACTAGTTCATGGACTCATCTAATAAGTTAAAAAGTGAATAACTGAATAATAACTTTACATTTTGCATGCTTTTGAATGTTATTAGCTCTCTTTCCTGTATTATATTGTGTACATATTTTCTTTTCAAATACTCTTTCACGATTTGAACCACTATTTTTCTAAGCTCTAAAATCATTTTCAGTTGCAATAATTGTTTCTACTTTTTATCAATAAATCATAAAAATTATCATGTTTGTGTACTGAGACCTTCTCATATTGTTGATCTTGTCCTAATTTCTAAATTATTACCTGAAAATGTAAGTTGTAAGGTAATATTACGTACCAAGTATTGTTAAAATGGAAGACAATCTCGGAAAATTGAAGCCCATTAAACTAAAATTAATATAACTTTTCACGAAAGTTATCAATGAAGGTGGGACTAATGAGAGGCAGGGTGAGGGGCAAAATTAATCTTCGCTTGTAGGAAAATATACCCTTCAGCCACCCCTGGTCATAGCAATACGTAAATATCTTCAAAACAATCTTGTATACCTCGTAAATACAATCTTGACATTTGTTTTTTCAGTATTATCTTTTAGTTGCAAAATTACAATTTCGTTTTCCTTCGTCTTCTCAATACTATGATTTTTGACTTATTGTGTATTTCACTTTTGAGTCGACGATATTTTAATTCCTAATATGCAAACTATCGATTCAAATTAATTTACAAAAACTAAATTCTACTTCATCGTTTATGATTTATCGAGATATTCCAAGTTCCTTTTGACCATTGTAGGAAGTCGATTTAGGGGCTCCAGACACTGAGAGAGAAAAGCTCTAATCGTATATTGAGTCGCATGCTGGCCTACTATGAAGGTTCGAAGTGAGCCGAAAACCGTAGGAGGACTAGGCCAAATTTAGACTAGGCTATGACAACATTCACACACCCATAATATATGAATGTAAGTAAAGTATTGGTAGAGGGGCTCGGAAAATTTTAGGGGGGTTTCTACGTTTGCTGTAGTCTGGTCAATCAATTTGCTCAGGAGTAAGAGGTGTATGATGTTTGTATAAAAAGACAATATTTCTATAAATTTATGATGTTAAGCCATAAGCAAAAATATTTGTAAAGCGTTGCATCGACTCGTTGCATTTATTGGAGAGCAAAGTTTGTTACAGTAGTCCAATACATGGCTGAAAGAGAGTTATTTGTTCAGTTCTGACAGTTAGTGGAGTAAAAATGAACGAAGATAGTGCAAGGAGGGCAAGAGTTCGCGCAAAAATTGTGAAAGTAAGAGATGGGTTGCAAGGAATTTGCAAGAAATCAGAGATTCTCCGACTCTCTAGTGTCTACGTCAAGGAACGCTCACTTAGTATACCAGAACAGGTAAAGAAGAACAACGAAGAACCGTAGCCAAGAAAAATAAACGATCACCAACGTCGATCAGTACAGTTCTGTACCCTTAACTTTTAGTTCAACAAATGAACACTATGGAAGTATATCTTGCCGAGGCTGGTGGGAGACGTGTGAGGATGACTGGATTCTTTGCGGGAACTGGGGCTAGTGGTGGTATGAAGACTGCTCGGGATATGAAGAAAAGAGCCTCTTTATTTGTGATTGTGGTTAAGTGCGTACTCTTATCCTCCATCAACATTTTTTCGATCTCAGAAAGTTAGAAGGCATTGCAATATACCTACATGCAATTTTTCGTAAAAATTGAATGGAAAATAAAGGATTGGTAAAATATAATAAAATAGGTGCGTAATCTTACCCTCTTTTCTCACACCTGGCGGTTGGCTCTATAATAAGTAATTAATAAAAGAACTCGTTGGCATAAATGGCGAATCGAAGGAACGTAAGTATTCAATTAATTCATGAACGAAGAGCCTGGTTTTGATACAAGTTGCTATTGAGATATGAAAAATAAAACGAATTGCATTTAAGGAATCTCTTTTTCTTTTATTGAGCAGAAGCAGCTGGTGCTTTGATCTTGCATGCATTTCTGAAACAGGTGTTTGACACACAGCGTGTGCCACCATCTTAAAAAATAAATGCTCCTTTTGTCCATGTATATTGAATCACAAAATGCAACTTCCCGATCACAATTGACACGCGCTCTGAGTAAGCGGAAGGCAACCATCATACCGAATTTATTTTTTTAAAACCTTGTGGAATTCCACTCGAATTAACATTAACTAGCTAGCAGACTGTTCTACTGAGTGTTCAATTATACAACAACAAATTATAAATTAAAATAAATTAGGTTTGAAACACGGAATCCTGTTGTCTGTTCAGAAAGTTACTACATACGTTATATACTTTTCAACAAGGTCATTTATTGGCCTGATTACCCATAGATAATGCAAATTATTATTATTATTAAATAATAATACAATTAATAATAATAATAAAAATAAAAATAACTAGTCATGGTATTTGAAGTAAATGAATGAAATGTTTATACTTCAATAGTCCAAGTATAGGAAGTTATTACTTTCTTTTGCAAGCCAATTTAATTTATAAGCTATTTGAATAAACTGATCTAAATCTTTTTAGAGTATGTGGGGCCTTTGCTACTCATTTTTTATTCCAGGAAAGAATCTAAAACTGAACGCCTCTCACAATAACCTTGTAATTTATCTAATTCATGTTTTCGTGTTTGACCTTACACTCCAAGTTTTAATACCTTCTTAATGCGTCAAGGTCAAGTCTGTCTAAGGCAAATTGTCAACCCCATTTTCCCTTATAGTGGCTTTATATTGCCAAAAGAGAACTTTCTAGATCATTTACTAAGTACATATTTTTCGGTGATATGATGGGTAACTTGTATTATGGGAAATTTTAAATTAAACTAGGTGGCAAAAAGATTAATACTCACTGCATGGAAAATTCAGCACCAAAATTTGTAGAAGTTGGCTCCTTGTATTCTGTATAATGTTATGTGTTCTAAGAATTACCAACTGTAATAATACTAGCAGCTCTTATTATCGAACAAAGAATAATGCCAAAAAGACTGGTAACTCTTTTCCTTTTCTTTCAAATTCCACACAATATTTCTCTAATTAATTAACTATAGCTGAACTTACTCGTCGTTGCGGGAGTAAAATGTACTTCAAGTCTCCATTGGTCACGTGTGCAATAGTTTATTTGCGCAGACGCTCCAGTGTTAGTGTTGCCACCTCGGAATCTAAACTTGGGCATTCTGGGGTTATTTCGACCAGAGAATGTTGGACTATCATGCTCACTTCTCTATTGTAGTTGTTGATCGTAACACCCATTACTCTTAATTAAAAAAAAAGTAAAATAAAGGTAAAGGTATCCTGTGTGTGATGTCCACTCACCATGAACGGACATTTGGGATTTAGAAGCAGCGCTCCACATATTCTCGACCCATCGCACGAAGTGAAGTAGGGTGGTCGTGCCTCCTAAGGTGACCATAAATACCAAGGGCACTCTGGATAAGAGACTGAGTGCCCCTAACAGCACAGAATATCGGTCCAATATTGAGTCTATATCGGCCAATATCTATCATGGTTGGCCCAGTATTTGGGCGATATTGGCCCGATATCCTGTGCTTCTTGGGGCATCTCAGAGCACCAGAAATGATTTCAATTAAGAAAAGTCTCCAGCATTCTGGCAGGGTTTTAAACGTAGCTTATCCGAATCGTAGTCAGACGCGCTACCGCCCGAGCTACGGCGATTCTAAAATACTAAGTGAAACAACAATTTACATTACATGGCAAACCGAAGCAGCGTGTAGACATAAAGAGATCAATTTTAAGAAAAGGAGGAAATTTCACATGCGGCTATTACAGAAAAAATGTGGCGAGGATACTGTGAATTTTGCTTCCTACGTTATTATTCTCTACAAAGTGTAGGAAAAGGGAACCATGGATGTGCTGAAAAGTTGCAATGGCTCTTATCAAGAGATTTGTGTAGGGGCAATAGGATGCAATCAATTTACCGGTACTTTTATAAGTTGCTGTAAACAAAGGATCCCAGCTGGTGATCGATATTACCACTATTTTATTTTAATATGTCCAATTATCAATGGTGCGTTTTTAAGACAATTAAGAGCAATATTAGCGAAAAAGAATTGTTTTAAAAACATTTACACATGATGTACTGTAAAGTGCACATATTGATGTGTGTTTACCACATTTTGTTCTCAATCAAGTTTTTTGTAACTTGTGACGTTACTCACATTTGCTTTGATCAAATGTAAATAAGTCACAATATATTTTTAATCATATGCACTACCCCTGAATTGATTTATATAGATTCGCCTTTTGAAATATAAAGAAAAGCATATTGTGCAGACCGTTATACAATAACTTCTTTAATATATAAGAGATCGTGTTGTGCGCACCGAAAAACATTAAATTCTTTCAAAGAGTATTATGCAATCTGATTTAATGGTATCAATAACCCAAAAATTAGATCTAGCCAAAAACATTGTGTTCTTAGGTAATACATGTGTGTGTATGTAAGTAACGTTTAAATACATTCAAATTGCTTGCGCGCATGAATACTAACAAAAATAATGAAAAAAAACTATATATGTAACTATAAAATAAATGTAAAATATAAAATACCAAGTAAAAGAATTATCAAATTCACCAAAGAGTGTATGCGCGCACAAATTTAAGCTAGGACTATATTTCTCTGGCGGAAGAATCTCAACCCTCTAGTCAAAAAATTGATAACCTGACACAAATGAATAAGGCAAATGGGAATTCTATACAGGAACCTTCTTATTCTGATACTACAAAGACTTCACTACCAAATTTAGGCACGAAATACATCGTTTTCATTAGAAAACTAAAAAGAGATCTTACAAATCCACTACTCTTCGAAAAATTATTCACTGAAAAATTGCCGGAGATAGAGATGACGGGTTTTCCCTCAGCATCAGGTGTTAAAATCTTCTTTAAAAATAGATCGAACAAAGACAGTTTTTTTGAAACATTTCAAAGCCTCTGATTTTGGTCGGGAAGCATCAATTAGTGAATTTGAGCAAAAAAGAACTCAATCACAAAAATATAAAACAAACACTACTTTCAGATCTGTTGTCAGAAATATTCCAGTTAATCTTGAAACAAAAGATATAAAAAAAATATTTCAAAAGAACAAAAATACCATTTACCAATGTCGTACGTATCCGAAATAATAGAGGCCCTCTATCATTAGTAAGGCTCTGCACGCGTGATCCAAATCTAATAAGCTTCCTCCTGACAAACGGCATTACGATTGGACGATCGAGAAGATCTGCTGCTCGGCCCTTCCCATGTTCTATATGCTTACAATATCATGAAGGTAAACGATGCACAAATACTCCTAATTGTTACAAATGCGGAGATTCTCATCATAGCTTTAGCTGTAAAATTTTACCTAATAAGAATTACTGTGCAGCGTCCAACTGTCCCTTACGTCCTCTTCAATGCAAAACCTCACAGCTAAACAAGATATACAGATCAGCAGAACCCAACGCTGCACTCTCTGATATATCCAAGGATAATCAAACAGATCCAAATCCTACAACTACGGATACACAAAAGACAGAAACTTTTCTTGATGAATCAATTCAAGATTTCTCAAGAAACATATTAAAGTTGACTTCTTTAATATTGACCTTAGTTCTGCACAAAGATTCTCAACAGAACCTCCAATCTGCAATAAACATGGCACCCGAAGTCATCTAAACATCATTAGGTCCGTAGACGGTCATATTTTTTTGGGCCACGAACCATATCTGGAAAAAAAAATCCAATAAGAAGAATCTACAAACTTAGAAATTGAGTTCTCAAATCCATCTTTCACAAAAATTGTTACAGCTCTCAAGAAGAAGCATTACAATTTAGCATTGAAATTTCAACTTAAATATCTGAAAAATATCAAATCAACCTCCATGAGCGGACGACTTAAGAATCAACAACATCAACTATAAGGCAACAAAGTGTCTTCAATTAACTACCAACAAACGGTTATCCTCATATCATTTACCTCTTCCTATCCACTCACTTATTTCCTATTTTTACTATTTAGTTTTAAGCATCTCCCATAAATTAAATCATGCTCAAATAACTCAGGAAGTTTCCTGAGTGGTTGCTTGGGCAGGGGGGCTGTGTCCTGGTTGAGGTCTGGTTTGGTGAATTGCTTATTAAATCTAATTAACTATAACTTATTTACACTCACATTTAATTAAGTAAAATTCTCAGGATGAAAGTGACCTAAGTCGGCCAGAAGTCCATCCTGGGGGCCTAGCGGGCCTTGGGTAAATTTATTGATTGATTGATCTTACATATTATTAAACCTAAAAAGTCAAAATAATTAGTTCCAAAAGTCGCCCACAACAAGCACACTTGTCCTCTACTCCATACCTGACAAAAATCCCCAAACTAATGAATTCCTTTCCAAAACCATATTTAATCTTATGGCTCTTCTTTTTCAATTCTAACTAATTTCAATTCTAAAATCCTTTAAATTAAACTCATATAATAAATTTAAATTAGTCTGTTATGGGTTGCTTGTTGCCTGTTCTGGGGGGCCGAAGTGTCTTGTCTTGGTGTCGGGTCTGAATTGAAGAATTGTTTGTTTAAATTAACCAACAAATAAAAATTCTAAAGTATTACTCCAAGGACGAAAGTGGCCTAAGTAGGCCAGAAGTCCTGCCTGGGTGGTAAGGACGAAAGTGGCCTAAGTAGGCCAGAAGTCTTGCCTGGGTGGTACTGCGGGCCCAGGTATTTTACATTAAATTAAGATCTAAATCAGATCTCCTCGGGCTACGGGCCGAACCACATCAAGCTCTCTTGCTTGATGTTCCTTTCTTCGGACACCAGTCCTCAATAAATTCATTATCATTTAAATATTCTTATGCTTTATTGGTTTTGCTTTATAACCTTGTTTCATCAAGACTACTCTTTAGAATTTGTGTTCCTCAACCTATTCCTTGCTACGGCCAGTCTTCACTAAAGCAGGTCTTCGTGGCCCAGACCTCTGCCTGTCTTCACCAAGGCAGGCAGTGGTTCTCAACCTTTCCTAGGCGTTAGCCAGTCTTTACCTTAGGCAGGCAAACACCATCCCTAGCTTCAGCCAGACTTCACTAAGGCAGGAGGAAGCGACAACGAAATTCCTGGCTCAGTACCAGTCTTTACTAAGCTGGAAAGGAGTTATTAAACCGATCCTCAACCATCCTTCGGTGTCGGCCAGTCTTCACTAAGGCAGGAAGACACTATTCTTGGCTCCAAACAGTCTTCAGTAAGACAGGAAGGAGTACATTACTTCTTTTTCCATCTCTTTTTTAATACTAATCAGATTATTGCCTTTCAGCATCGCATATGGTTAAATCACACGCTCGTAGCTGAGGTAAAATTAGTATACGGGTAATACACCCTCCTGGGGTTATATTAGCTGTATATTGTGGATAGGGTAGGACAGTCCCCTTCTCCAGGTCCATTGCATAGTTGATGTTATCAGCAGCATTCAAGGGCGGTCCCCCCATAGGACCCGTTACAAACTTTGCTATATTTTTCTTGTTAAAGCTGAAATGATTGAAATAGTTCTCTTATCTTATATCTTATACGTTGAAATAATTAACTTAAAATTACGTAATAAATAAAGTAACAATTTACTTAAATTTAAACGTTGTACATTTTATGAAACTTCCTTATAAACTACATAGACAGTTCGTCTTTCGCTTCTTTTTAAACTGATAAATTTGTAGGGGGTGCCTGCAACAAATTAATCAAAAACGTTTTCTGAACGTTTTCTTTTGATTACTTCCTCATATAATTTTCTCTGATCAAAATAAATGTGACTCCTCCTTACAAAAGAACTTCTAGCAAATATTCGCGGTTAGAGTCATCTGTATTTGAAGGGGATACGGTTCTAGGAAACCGTACTCTTTCATACCGTACTCCGGTGTAGAAGATTTTGCAGGATTTCATCAAATCCTTCCTTAGGGCAATTCTATATTATGAAGAAAGAACGTATGCAGAATTTCACAGTTTCTATTCATATTAATTATTGAGTTCGGTTGAGGAAACCTGAGTGAGTGACTGAGTCAATGATGGACTGACAATGCTCGCAACTTGGGTGCTTGGCGGAGCGTTCAACCTCACAGCTGTTTTCTAAAGGTGCCGAAGAGCATTCGTGCAAAATTTGGTATATATATTGTGAACGGCGTAGAAGCATTTGCAACAAATTTCATTAAAACTTTATTTTGTATGGGCCATTTTGGAACTTTGTCTTCGGCCCCTTACTACTATATGAGTGCAATGCTTATTAAAATCCACAAACATCCATGCCCCCGATGTTATTCGAACCCGCAACCTTAGAGAGGCTTATCCAAGGTTTCAGACCGCACAACTACTTCGGTCTGCAGAAGCATTTGCAAGTATTGTTTTTTTTTTAATTTGGCAACACTGACAACTGGGATGAATTTCGTTAAATCTTTCTTAGGAGAATTGTACTCGAT
>JAGDQP010045526.1:0-15571 GCA_022664845.1 Lepisma saccharinum
GTATGCCTAATAATATTTGATTGTGGTGACAAAACCGTGAAGAGAAAACCAGGTTCTATTAAACAAATTGTACAAAAAAGTAAAATATTTACCAAAGAACGCGCGCAATTCAATGTGTGGAGACATGCTTAAATACACACACACACACAAGGAACCGCCCGAACACGCATGAAAAAGTTGTTTATTAGCATTTTCGCTGTTGAGGGGACCGAGCTGTGTGATGGAACGGAGGTCCAACGTTGTATTGGGAAGGTGTTACTGGAAAAGAGCGGTGCCATGCCATCTGTGAACCGAAAAGGGAAACGCTGAACCAAGGATGGCGAGACATCTAACGAAGGGACAGCGAATTCCATACAGGAGTGATATTGTCCATGTCGGTTTTTCTTTAAGATTTGAACGAAATCAAGTATGCGCAAAATACAGTCTTTTGTAAGAGAGTGTTATTACGCGGAAAATATGTAAATAGGTGGTAATGCAGTCACCTTTAAAGTGCATGACCGTTAGTTGAGGACTAGGTTACGCCAGTCTTTTGAGCTAAAGTAACCGAAAGACCCTAAAAGTAAAATGAAATGAATAATGACATTAAAACTTTCAGGAAAGCTGAGACAGTTACCTGAGAGGTACCGGTAGTGGTCTACTTTTATATATAAAATAAATAAATGAAGTTACACTCTCCTAGGTTGCTTTACACTCCCAAACAGAAAATTCTAGCGGAATCCCTCGGACGCATGTGCACCTTTTGCTCTCCTGTACTTGCCGCTTCTGGGCAACTTTTAAAAGTGAATTGCACTAATGTACGAAATGTTCACTGTATGATTTACTTTTTACTACAGGGAGTTACTTATTTGTAGAATCGCTCTAATATTGATTGTTAACGGTTGGAACATAAAAATACATTATATTTTATAGTGATATTTTATCTAGTATCCGTAATTGAGTGTTTTAATTTATTTCTATCAGAATATACAAACATAAAGCAATACTTACAAGGTAAATGCATCTAATAATTCGCAAGTGACAGTGCTTGACGAAAAGATGTCAGTGTGTGACGCTGTTTTTCCTCCTATACGATTATTATATTAATATATTCTGCAAATTATTTTACGGAAATTAGACTTAACACACTCATCCTGAACGTGGTTTTTTGAATTTGTTGGGGGAAGGGTCCATACTTTGTGAGAAGTTGGGGAAATATGTGTCAGAGTGTAAGTGCGGGTTGCAAAAATGTCAGCGCGGGCGACAAATTTACCATTAAATAATATATAGTATTCTTATCGATTATGTCGTTTTACCGAGAATGTATTCTTCAATGATTCCTGTATTCAACGGTGCAGAAATCGTTTCCGTTGCAATTATACCAGAAGCTATAAACCAAATAAAGTAGAAAAGTGCATTCTAAATGTTAGTGCTTGACGCGTGGAATCGCTCATAAGTAAACGCTTTCATGTGGTGCGTTAGAATCAAATGCTGAACAAAAAGTATTTTAAATATTTTTTCTAATGAACAGGCCCATAGCCAGAACTATATTTAAGGACGGGCAACTAATTTTACAGGTATTACAACAGCAGACACGTACCCAGATGTTGGTTTTGGAGGGGTCCGAGGACTGTCTGCGTGATAATTTTACGTAAAGGCGTATAATTTTGAAGAAAGTCCGAATTTGGAGGGATTGTTCCGGACCCTGCGTACGTCCCTGGGCAACAGTATATACTTTTTCAATTAATCCATTTAACTTTAAGCCGCAAAAGATACTAAAATTTTGAGAGAATTTTATTTATGCCCTTTAGTCAACTGAGAATCAGACTGGAATAGGAATGGAGAAAGTATTCGGAAAGGACCTATATTGAAGGTGCAATCCCAGTACTTAAAAAAGGTGCTGCTCGCTATTTGTCCACTGGGATTCGTGAAGGTGCACACCAAAGGATATTGTCTACCTAATTGATGTTGACTATTTCGTGCATTAACGTGAAGCACAATCACCTGTGGGTAAGCCATATGCAGAAGGAGTTTCAGTCAAACGTTGCAAGCGTTTGCCGCGTGGGAGGGTGCATTATCGTGAAACCGAATCACTTTATGTTTTCTGTGGTCATATTCAGGTCGGTTTGAACGCAAAGCTTTATGCAAATCGCTCATTCGATGTCGGTGTCGGTAACGTTGGGTATTAACTGTATGGCTAGGTTTCAGCAGTCGATAATAGATCACGCCCTTGTGATCCCACCAAATACAAAGCATTGTCTTGTGTTGATACCGATATGGTCTCGCAGACGATGGCTCAGGTGTCCTGGAGTTACCCATGATCTTTTACGCGTAGGATTTTCGAAATAGATTTAATCATGATCATCCAACACAATTCGTGAGATCAATGATTGACTTTTTTACCTGACGAGCTGAATTTCGCAAGTGGTTTTCCTGCTGTCGTGCAGTCAATGCCTGTAAACGTATGGAAACTGCTTTTTGTGTTACATTTAATTGATCCGTGAGGTGTTGTTGCGTTTGAACGTCATCCTCATTTAACAAAGCTCGCAATTGGGTGGTCTTTTACATTAAAATTACCACGCAAAGCACTCTGAAGTACCAAGAGCATGATCAATATAAGCCTCTAAAAGCATGCGCTACGATTTTACAGCGGTGTTTGCAAATGGTAACAGAAAAATCAATGCTGTTCCTAAGCTTCGACAAGCATGCGATACGAATTTGCAGCATTTTTTTCAAACGGTACCAAAAAACAAGCAATGCTGTCCGTAAGCTGTGACAAGCATGAGATGCGATTTTACAGCGGTGTTTGCAAACGGTAACAAAAAGGTCAATGCTGTCCGTAAGCTTGGACAAGCATGCGATACGAATTTCCAGCAGTTTTTTCAAACTGTACCAAAAATAAATCAATCCTGTCCGTAAGCTGCGACAAGCATGCGATACGAATTTGCAGCAGTTTTTTCAAACGATACCAAAAAAGAAGTAATGCTGTCCGTAAGCTGCGACAATCATGTGATGCGTGTTTGCAGCAGTTTGTATAAATGCCAACGTAAAATCAATGCTGTACGTAAGCTTCGACAAGCATGCGATACGAATTTGCAGCAGTTTTTTCAAACGGTACCATAAAACAAGCAATGCTGTCTGTAAGCTGCGACAAGCATGCGATGTAAATTTGCAGCAGGATTTTTGAAATGGTAACAAAACATGAATGTTGTCCACAAATTGTAGTTTGTAGGTACAAATTGTGCCATGTTCAACGCTATTAAACACTACACTATGACATGAAACATGTCTGGGTGCGAGTTGCAAATCGTTATCAGCAAGTGGCGCCAAGGACGCGGTTGGACGGTAATAACAGTGACATCTAATGCTGGCTATGTGCAAAGTCGGGTTCCATAGTTACGCACCAGGTAATCCAATAAAGTATGCAACGGGTAGTGTAGTTATCCAATCGATTCGGAATATAAAAGCAAGAAGGGTGTACAACTACCTACATATACAGAAAGAAAACCAAATAACCACAGGGTCCAGCACCCCCAAACCAACTGAAGCATTGGTTTGCTAAACAAGACAACCACTTGTAATGGTTACGGGGGAGTGGAAAACACCATGGAATTGTGCATATTATGAGCACCATAGTAACGGATAACCATTCAGTATCCCCAAGGACCATAGTATTGGAATAGCATCCAGAAACCGCAAGCGCCATAGTACTGTAATATTATTCAGTATCCTTAAGATCAGCCAGTACCCGTACGGACCATAGTATCAGAAAATTATGGACATACCCTCACAACGCCATTAAAAACAGACGCATGGGAGGGTGTTGTAAAAGACAGGGACCCCGGTGCTGTAGCTTGAACGGGAATGTTGTACGAGGGTGCAGGGTGAGGTAACATGTTGCTGGAGGTGAAAATCTCTAAATAACGTACATAAAATTCAAATTGGAAGTTCGTTCTAGTTTACAGTAATACACTATACAGCCAAGAAGAATTCCAATAGTTAAATAATAGAACAAAGACCCAACATTGCGGACCAGTTAAGTTTTCAAAAAACTGGTCAAGCAAAGTCAGACTGTATGGAATAATGTCCCGGAAAGCTCACTGTCACTTTTGTCTGGTATTAGGATGACATGAGCACCCAGGCGGAAATAACTACAACTACGGTCGTAAACCTAGGGGTATCGACCAAGTAGCAGCTTGTTACCAACACGAGCGGTATGAGGGTCACCTCCCAACAGTAGTTAAGGAACTAGCCAGGGCTGGGGTAGTGGTAAAAAGTCTTCAAAATCTTGTTTTTAAAAAAAATCAAAAAATTTTTGTTTAACTATTTTATTTTTTTTAAATCTTTTTAGATTTTTTTCATTTTTTCAATTTTTTTATTTTTTAAAGTTTTTTCATTATTTTTTGTTCAAAAAATTTTTCACCAAATTTTTTTTCAATTTTTAAAAATATTAAAATTTGTTTCCCAAAATTTTTTTCTATAATTTTGTCTCAAAATTTTTTATCATATTTTTTTATTTTCTCCAACTTTTTTATGCAAAATTGTGTTGGAAATATTTTCAGTGGTTGCAATATAACTGTTTTTCAAAAACGGTTAAAACATAGTCGTAAGAAATAGATAGGTAATAGTACTCCCGGCTAGGTACATAAGTAGCACGAGACAAAATGATAAAACACAGTGCATGGTATCGTTTCAGAGTGAAGGTGAAAATACAAACAACGACCAGAACCAGCTGAGATAAAAGGGTTCCACGAGAACCGGCTGAAATAAAAGGTTTCAACGAGAGCAGGTCCGGCGAAAAGGATCCGAAAGAAAAACAACAAAAAGGTAATTAAGGTCACTCACACACCATCGCAGAAAATAAAACAAAATTAACAAAACAAACCCAAAAATGAAAGTAGATATAGTAGACTAAAGTATGCCTCCATTCGTTCCAGCTATCAGCAGAACCATCACGCCTAAAGAACTACACCAGAGCGAGAGACGACAAGTAGTAAAGGATAATGATGTACTTGGAAACAAATGAAAACTAGTAGTTTCAATAGTCAGAGATCAGTAGACAACAGGATAGTTGTATACCACCTATGCATGAGAGCAAGACTAACTATGCATGACATCCAGAAGTGTAACACCGCATGCGCAAGACTAGAAAAAAGAATGCATGACCAAGAACATACAGCATGGAGAACAGATATAATAATCAGTAGAGAACATACATACCCAGACGATCCTAATCACTAACACTGAAAGCACGTGCTGTTTGCTTCTGTGTAACTCAGTGTTGTTTCTACTTTTATATCTTGCAGATACGGTGAAACCTATCGAATCAGTGCTGGAGGCGTTCGAGAAGGGGGCGTTGCAATCTACGATCGACTGGGTGTAGGCGTGGCGCACCCTGACGTACTGGGAGGCACTAGCACTACGCACGTTGCGACCCGAGGTAAGGTACCGTTTTATACACAATCTATTACAGTATTGCAGGCACGAGGTGAATGAACTAATACACCTACGTCAATTGGGTGGACAGGTGTTGGACCTATACGTGGCGCTGCTGGTTCATTTCAAACCGTATATTGAATATGTGCACGGCGGTTTTATGAGTTGTGTCACGCGGACAAAATCGGGGAGGGTCGAATAAACCGGCACACAATTTTCCAAATGCTAGGGAAAACCGAGGCCTACGCATTTTGGAACTGGTTGAGGATGAATCCGGTAACACCACCATTGACGTGCTGTAGGAGTGTGCCACCCCCAACGTGGGTAAACCCACAGAGCGCACCCGTCCAGCACAATCAGATGGAGGTGCTGACGGAAGAGGCCGTTGACGCGTTTCTTCCATCGATTGAGGACGAAGTAGCCATGGAGAGGGAGGGGGAGAAGGAGAAGGAGGCGGCGAGGATTATAAGAGAGTTAGAGATGGAACTGCAAAGAGTACAGGAGGTGGCTCAAGTCGAGCGGCAACGCATGGTTGATGAATTGTTGGATATGGAGAAAGATATGTCTCGGACTGTGGGGGGTCCACAACCCACTACAGCTGTGAGGGATAGTATACCTCCGAATCCACCGAAAGAGGAAAGGGTTCAATGTACGTCCAACCCTTCGGGACCTGGACATACGGAGGATTCTACCCCTGTTGCGAACACTAGCAAAGGGAATCAAGGCAGGGCATGTCATACAAAGGAACCGACGCTAGCCGACCTGTACGATGATGCAAATAATATCAACGTACAGCCAGGCCCATCGGGCATCTAATACGTTTATAGCCACCGAACGCGAAATAGCGAAACAGCACAGGAAAAAAGTATCAGTCCCCGAATGGGAAATGTTTGTTACCCCCATCACCACTATTATGCAACAATGGTAATGGTAACTTCCGCATCATTTCTAGACTACGTCGTAGGTACCCCCATTTTGGTATGCAAGGAAGATTCATTGAGATTTAACCTGAAGGGGCCAATGGTGCAGATCCTGAGGTATATGTCAGTGAGCTTTTCCAATTCGCTTTAGCCAACATCCTACCGAACGTCCCGTGATCAGCGTACGTCGGAATCAAAATCGAGAGTACCCCTAGTGAAATCGAGAGGCCGATGTACGTAGGTTGGCGGAAACGGGATGAACTAAACCCAGCTGTAATTTTATCAGCTATTGACAACGCTCTCAACTCCAATGAAACATTTCTTATTGGTCATGTAGCGATAAAGCTACACTGGGTTGACATGGGAAAGGGGATGGGAAAAGTAAGACGACCCCGTAATAGGATCATGGAAAAAACAAGATTCCTCTATAAGTACACCGTATCACCTCCTAAATCGACCCTATGCTTTCCACAGGCGAAGGCCCGTGCAGATAAGAAAAAGAGTGAGGCAAAAAAAGAGTAAGGCAAAGAATATGAAACATAAAGGAACAGCACCCGGGTTCTGGAGAAGGGAAGCACAACGCCTGTGTGCAGCAGCAGTGATTGATGTGGAGGCAAAAGGAGGTTGCGGACGAGAGGAGATCTAGTTGTTTCAACAACCCCTGGGTTCGTGGTACTGATTCGTAGTATATGAGAGGAACCCGGATACAAGAGAAACGAGAGTAATATTTTGAGGTCCTCCTGCAGAAAGCCCACTGTATATCCGGTACATGAAGGACGAGGAAACGGGATAGGGTCACTACAGTATGATCACCTACATTACATCATACCTTCGCGTTAAGGGGTACTGTCACATGTGGGGTACTGTGATAAACTACGGCAAAAAAGCAAGTACACATGCTCGTATTGCAGAGCCAAGCACACCATCAAGAATGAGGAAAAGGGACAATTTAAATGTACGGGTTGCCATAGGATATTTCCGTCAATGGCCTGTAAAACGAATCATAAGAAGGCTCCAAAAAGTGTAGAGCTGTATGTGATATAGTTAAGGAATGCCCCAACTGCTTAGCCCTTATAGATACACGGCGACGTAAAACCCCTCACCAATGTGGCCAGTATTTTTGTAAACTGTGCCAGAAGCACATACCCCCACAGCGCCAGTGCTTCATTAGAAAAATGAACTTGCAAAGGGAAGATAAATATTTGTATATTGTCTTCGACGTCGAGACTCTATTTCTTGCTTTAGACGCAAAGGGGGACCGCAGACACGAAGTCAATCTCCTGTGCACGTCCCATAGATGTGCTTATTGTAAAGATAAGGAAACAGGTGCCTCATGCATGGTATGCGAGGATCCTAAAAACGTGGGTAAGCGCAATTTCACTTTCAAGACCATGGGTGAGTTTATTGAGAACGTACTTGAGGATCGGGACCAGTTTCGTCGTATCGTATGTTTAGCATACAATGCATCGCGCTATGACAGTACATTGCCGGCTTGAACAGCAATAGAGGAGCAAGGGATGGGCAAGGATATTCATATGATTGCCCAAGGAAACAAAATTATTCAAATGACGCTGCGTAAGCAAGTTGTCTTCCGAGATACGTATGCCTACATGAGTGTTACACTAGCGAGTCTCCCGAAAACCCTAGGATTGGATACCAATCTTCGAAAAGGTGATTTCCCGTACCTTTTCAATATGATGGAAGACCTGAATTATACAGGTCCAATCCCTCCCTTTGCAATGTTTGACCCGGAGGGTCGAAGGAAAGAGGAGTACGATGCATTAAAGCAATGGCATGATGAGTGTAGTCAGGACGACGACTACACGTTTGACATGCAGAAGGAACTACTGGCCTACTGTCAAAATAACGTCGCTATATTGGCAGCCGCTGTAATAAAGTTTTCCAACATTATGGAACAACGTACAGGAGGAATACTCTGTTTCGTAACTAGCGCGACAATAGCCTAGCTACGCGTGTGTTTCGCACTCTGTACCTACCGGAAGACACAATACCCGTGATCCCTCCATTAGGCTACCAAAAACGAGACCGCCAAAGTAAAAAAGCCCTTCAGTAGCTAACGCACATGTTCCGGATGCTCAACCGTGAAATTATACACGCAACAAATGGAGGAGAAGTCCATGTGGGCCCGTATAAATTAGATGGGTATGCAACAGAAGGGTCGCAAACCTATGTCTATGAGTACCTGGGTTGCCTCTGGCATGGGTGTTCACGTACGTACCCAAACATTTGGCACGAACCCTTCGGAGAAGGGGGAAGCCTCGAACAACGGTTTATGCGTTGGAACAAGAAAAAAACAGTACCTGCAACGATTAGGGTTTAAGGTCATTGAAATTTGGGGATGCGCCTGGGACGAGTAATTCAAGCTTGATAGAGTCATCCAGGACTTTATTCGAACCAAGTGCGCCGACCTGGAAGCAGGTCTTGTACCTGAACACGCGTTCAAGGGTGGCAGAACAGAAGTATTTCGGTCCCTGTACACCTGTACCGATTCTTTACGCCTATGCTATTTGGATGTTACCTCGCTGTACCCATGGGTTATGGAGCGCAAACCGCTACCCGTTGGTCAACCAAAGATGTACAGGAAAGATTTCCACCAGTTGAAGGATTGCGAGGGACTATATGACTGTACCGTGGAACCCCCGACAACTTTCGCTATCCCTCTTCTTCCTTATACGTGCAACAGCAAACTCTTGTATGGACTATGTCGCACGTGTTTGGAAGAACACAACAACGGGGAATGTGGGCATGACAAGGACAAGCGGTGTTTTCGCGGTACGTTCTGCAATTGCGAATTGAAAGTAGCCGTATCCTGTGGATATAAAATCTATAAGATCCACGAGGTATGACAATACGAAATACAAGAAGGACTGTTTAAGAACTACGTGAATAGCTTCCTGTAGTGGCTTTCCCCCAAAGTGCGTGACAGAAGAACAAAAACGGGAATACATACGCCAGTACGAAGCAAAACAGGACATTCAGATGAAATATTAAAATATCGAATTGAATCCAGGCCTGAGGTGGATATCAAAAATCTTTCTAAATTCACTCTTCGGTAAATTCGGGCAGCGAACCGATCTGCCTCGGACAACGATAGTAAAAGATAGCCAGTCATTATTAAACCTGCTGCTGGCTCCTCAATATGAGGTTAGCACCGTGGTCCCGATCGGGGCCAAAACCCTAGTTGTCACATACAAGGACGTGGAGAATGACAACACGACTCTTCCATTTTCCTACCTGACTCTATCTGCATTTATATCATCATCGGCACGATTAAGATTGTATGAACTGATTGAGGATGTAGGCTAGGATCGAGTCATGTACTTAGATACAGACTCAATCATGTTCATCGAAAAGAAAGGTGAAAGACCCTTGCTAACCACCGGGATTTACCTCGGGGGACTAAGCTGATGAAATACCTAACGGGTGGGAAATGTTCCGGTTCATTGGGTTGGGACCGAAGAATTATGCGTACCTGATACGCAATTTGGCAACTGGGGAAGTGAAGGAAATTTTGAAAATCCGCGGAATCACCCTCAACTTTTGGACTCGGAAAGGAATTGATTTTCAGCATTTTTATGATCTCGTTACTAGAAAGACCAAACGCAAAATTATATACTCCTCGAATAATATCCGGAGGAAGCCAGGGTTTATCATCGTTTCGAAAACAGAGAGCAAGACCCACAAAATGCCCACGAGTAAACGTCGATTGGTCACACGGGACGTAACTGTAACGGAGTATAAGACTGCCCTATGGGTACCGACAAGACTAAAGGACAGACCTGTGAGTGTGTACTTATATAAAAATATGTACATAGGTAGGAATGGATGGATGTAAGTGTAGGGAGTCTTGGTCGTGAGCATGATGATATACAAGTGATATGTACTATTGCAGTCCGTTAGTAGCAACCGACATGTTGCCACTACAACACCCAGCAATGGTTCTAACCGCCGGCCCGTCGAGGGCTGGTAAGACTTGCTTCGTTACCAAATTACTGAAACATAAAGATATAATGATTACAGTAAAGTTTAACGAAATCGTTTGGTGCAACGGAGGGGCAGTACCAAACTTACCCATTACCAATATTAAGTTATAACATGGAATACCGAAGATGGATACGTTTAACATTCAACGTAATTCAGTAATGATTATCGATGATCTCATGAATGAAACGAACCGAGACATTGCAAACCAATTTACCCGATACGCACATCACAAAAGCCTAACTGTCATCTTTATTGTTCAGAACCTATTCATAAATTACAGATTGAATACCTCGCAAGATAAATAATGCCCAGACAAAGTATGGGTGTTGTAGAAGTATTTGAAAAAGCCACCGAAAAACCACATACCGTAGTTACCTCCTGTTTGATTTAACGCAGCAAACACCAGATGCATTATGACTACATACAAATATATTTCCAGATGAATCAATGCACATGTAAAATACATACATACCCGCATTACGATTAGTTGACATTAAGATGTCAAGCCTAAAGCATTACAGGAGTGAGCTCCGTGCACTTTGCAAAGGTAAGCAACGGAAACTTATCCTACAAAAGGCATCGGGCGGACTTATACGCACAATTGAAAAGGTGGCAAAAAATACAATAAATGGCAACATTCGCTTGTCTCCACGCCAGAAGTTACGTCTACGTCTGCACAAGAAGACGCCACGTGCCCTGTCCCTTGCAAAGAGTAGTATAAAATGACGTCGCCGACTACTCCTACATAAAGGTGGTGCTTTACTACCGTTAATATTAGCACCGATCGTAAGTGCAGTTGCCGGAAGTCTGTTTAACCGATAGTATGGCAACTTCACATTTTCAAAAAGTGATTCTTGTGCCCAAACAAGCAACAGCAAAAATGGTATCCACCGTCAAATCTACCGAATCACATCGAGCACGGTTAGATCACGAAATGCAAGAGGTATTATAACGAACTTATATTACACCAGAGGAAAAGTGGAAAATGTATCAACAGACTTTGCACAGGTACTTGCAACATACCCCCGAAGCATATCCACCAATCGCATTACCCCTACTGGATTCGGACCCATCGGCAGGCACAGCATCATCAAGCCCATTATTCCAATTAATTCTAGATTCTGTTCCAAAAACGCTAAGTCGTAGATCAGATGTACTATTAAAGCTAATGCAGGCATCCGAACGAATCAGTTGGGATTCAACAAGTGTTGTAAGCATAGATCGAACCATCATTCCAAGTTCCAATATATCTTGTGAATGAGGTGGTAAGAGAACGTGCACCCCTATATCCTATTGGTATTTAGGCATTTAAGCAGGTTCTCCAGGATAGTAATATTCCGAAAGAACTAGTCAGTTTTCAATTTGGAGCGGGGCCTGTGTGCATTCGGAAGATAGGGAAACAAAAGTAACGCACTCGCCGAAAAGCAACGAAGGTCAAAGGCAAGTCAAAGAAAGTGAATACCGTATTTCGGAACTTTAACTATTATAAAATGTAAACATGTCCTTATCCAAAGTATATTATAAATATAACAATCCAGTGTCTCTAGGAAATATAGCAAAACTCAAACGGAAAACGGTTAGGTCCGCACGAACCATTAAGGAATGGTTAGCATCACAGGATGCCTATACATTACATGCACCTGTACGTAGAACCTTTAAGCGAAAACAGTATTATGTGAGTGGACCAAATGAATTACTTCAAATGAATCTAGCGGATATGCAGAACGGAAAAGTACAATGATGGGTACAGATACATATTATGTTTAATTGATGTTTTCACGGTATGCAACTTGTATTGCTGTCAAAAATAAAACAGGTCTTGTGGCAGCGGATGCCATTACATCCATTTTTAAAACGCTCGAACTGCCGTTAACACATTGTCAAACGGATCTGGGTACGGAATTTTACAACCAACTCGTGAAACGTGTTTTTGACAGGTATGAGGTCAATCATTGTAGTGTACATTCGGAAATGAAGGCTGCTGCTGTCGAACGATTTATCCGCGCACTGAAGGAGAAAATATACAAATACTTTACCGCGGAAAATACATACCGGTACATTGATGTACTGGACAAACTCGTACACAGTTATAATCACACAACACATTCCACAATTAAAATTGCCCCTAGTGATGTTAATGATGCTAATGTTAATCAGGTATGCCACACACTCTTCGGTACCAAATAAAAACTGATACCAGTATGTAAGTTGCGGCCCGGGGAATACCTACGGGTTAGTAAATATAAACTTAAAACTCGAAAAGGGATACCTACCCAAATGGTCTCTTGAAATATTTATCGTAGATAAATGCAATAAAGGTACACCGGTCACATATAATAACAAAGACTGGAACGGAGATCCCATCAAGGGAAGTTTCTATACACAGGAACTGCAAAAGGTGCTTGTAGGAAAGCAAACAACGTACCTTATCAAAAAAGTGTTGAAACGTAGAAAGGGGTGGGTCTATGTAATATGGTTAGGGTATCCGTCAAGTATGAATAGCTTGGTACTTAGACAAACCGTTTAGTCAACAGCATGACGTCATCAACACAAGCGGATGAGTTCTATGTAACCCTACCACCCAATGCAAGTGCACATGTATTTAATAGTAATACCACAGCGTCGTATACAATCAAACTCGTACAACCCATACATCTCACGGAAGATTGGGTGGGTGGGTTAGCAAGTGCCCGTATCCCGTGGAGTTTTTATAATCTTCCACACGACGAGGAAATCATGATTTAAACGCAAGGAACAAGGAGAACGCAATATAATATTAAATTGCCACCTGGGTACTATGATTCCGTGCCATCGTTTTGGTAAGTATTCCAAAAACACTAAAGGCACAAGAGCGGGAACAAGCACTGAAGAAGGCAAAGGAAAGGGAGGATGAAAACGAACGTTGACCCGTACCACTTAAAGGGTTACTCAAGGTCACTTTAATGAAGAAAAACTAGAAGCGGAACTAGGGACCGCCAATGAAAATGACGTGGCCAATGTCCGTGATGATCAACGCATTTCGAACGCGGACATTGAAAATGCAATCGATGATCCACGTATGTTGCACTATGCTTATACACGGCATCGGGTATTCATTAAACATAGACGATATCCTAAACGCCACTACGTCATGGCATGACAGCAGGACTACAAAACCTTCTTGGCTTTAGTCACGATTCAAGTGTGGAAAACCACAGTATACACTATTTCTCGCATAGTCGGCGCAAACGACCAATCATCGTGACCATTGCAGCACCATATCAATGTAATCTCCATGTGAATGTTCCCGAATTTGCGAAGAAAACCTCCCGAAAGCGCTGGTAAATTGCACAAGTGTTGAATATAATTTGTTATTGAGATATACAAAAGCAGACAAAAACCAGAACATATTGTACTGAATAAAATGTGATATTGACTAAACTCGAACTGAAAACCTTCCGAAAGCGTTGGTAAATTTGAGAAAGTTTGGATGCAGGACGTAAACCTTGACGAAACGTGAATGTTGTATATGCTGGTTTTGAAGCTAGGAAATGCACTTATTTTGGTTCTACCTTTGATTTTTAAAAAGTCGCCATTTTATAACTAATATGGCCGACATAAAATTTATTTTGCACATCGCTTGAGCTAGAGAACTGATTTTATATGAAGACTATTGCCATTATTAGATTGAAGAAATATAAGAAAAGTTTTTATAAGTCGCCATCTTTAAACAAATATGGCCGTGGAAATGATATTTTGATAGAATACAGAGCCTAAGCGACTAGGCCTACAAACTTGAAACTTGGCAGAAACGTTGACTACTGCAAAAGAATTACAAACATACGAGAAAAGTTTTTATAAGTCGCGATCTTTAAACAAATATGGCCGCCGAAATGATTTTTTGATAGAATACAGGGCCTAAGTGGCAAGGACTAGAAACTTGAAACTTGGTACAAACGTTGACTACTGCAAAAGAATTGCAAACATATCATAAAAGTTTTTATAAATCGCCATCTTTAAACATATGGCCATCGAAATTATTTTTTGAAAGAATACAGAGCGTAAGCGGCTAGAATTAAAGACTGGAAACTTGGTAAAAACGTTGACTACTGCAAAAGAATTACAAACATATTAGAAAATTGTACAAAAGTCGTCAGCTTTAAACAAATATGGCTGCCGAAATGATTTGTTGAAGGAATACACAATCTAAACGACTAGAACTAGAAACTTGGTAAAAGCGTTGTCTACTGCAAAAGAATTACAAACATATTAGAAAATTGTACAAAAGTCGCCATCTTTAAATAAATATGGCGGACAAATTGATTTTTTGAAAGAATACATAGTCTAATTGGATAGGACTAGAAACAAGAAACTTGGTAGAAACATACATTAGTACAAAAGAATTACGAAAATGTAAGAATATTTTGGAAAAGTCGCCATCTTTAAACAAATTTAGTGCACGAAAAAATCATTTTGCACATCACTTAAGATAGAAACCTGAAATTTGGTACAAAGATATAGTTTGACGAGTAGATTACGAAAATGTAAGAATATTTTTGAGAAGCCGTCATTTCAAAAGAAATATGGTGGACGAAAAAAGCATTTTGTATACCATTTAAGCTAAAGAGCTGAAATTTTATATGTAGATACATTATCTTTAGTTGATTAAGAAAATATAACAAAAGTTTTGGAAACTCGTAGTTGTTTGTACTAGATAAAATATTTATTGAACCCATCTAAGGATGGATATTGCTGTCAACGAGAATGACTTAAAGAAATACGTTATTCATGTAACATTTATGGTATTTGAGTTGTGCAAATGTGGTTTAAAGCATTTGTTTTGCTTATATTTTATTGGACAACTGATAATGAGACAACATATTGTGATTAGTGAACAAATTCTATAATGATGGTCAACAAAAGACTCGAACCTAAGTGCTGATGAAACTGTACATAATGATGGTTTGTGAATGTTGTACTATCAAAGTTAGTCCCGATAGTATAATAAGCAGTATAGACCATTGGAAATCGGTATTGCCATTAACATTTATAGCATGCTATAATTATACTCCTATGGACACAGCTCAACACAACTTCATTGACATTTCGAAGGAATCTAAGGGAGAAATTGTGCGGGAAACTTTATTGTATTATTGTACTTGTAAGGAAATTTATGAAATATTTTAGAGATACATTCCAATAATAGCATTACACTGTCAAAGTTTTTGTGCACATATATAGAAATAATTAGAAAT
>JAGDQP010045527.1:0-15571 GCA_022664845.1 Lepisma saccharinum
TCTTGATAATACACCTTCGTGCAAAATTTCGTACCTCTAGCTCAAACTGTGTGGAAAATGTTTTTGTGACCATTTTGAATCCAAGATGGCGACTTTTTCAAATGTAATATATTTCTCAACTATTTTTGTTAATGCACCGTTATGCCAAATTTTGTATCTCTAGCTCAAATGACGTTAAAAGTGAATCTTTGGAGTCCGCCATTTTGGATCCAAGATATTTGTGACATTTTGTGATATTTTCGTAACCGAATGGTAATGATGTATCGTCACACCAAATTTCGTTTCTCTATCTCCAGCCGTTTAGGCTGTGTATTTTACGAAAAATTCATTTTAGCGGCCATTTTGGATCCAAGATGGCGACTTTTCAACATTTTGTAATATTTTCTTAATTTACTGGTGATGATGTACCGTCATACCAAATGTCGTTTTCCTGGCTCCTGCCGTTTAGACTATATATTTTATGAAAAAATCATTTTGGCGACCATTTTGCATCCAAGATGGCGAACCTTTCAGCATTTTCTAATATTTTCTTAATCTACTGGTGATGATGTACCGTCATGCCAAATTTAGTTTCTCTAGCTCCAGCCGTTTAGACTGTGGCACCATGAAATCTTTGATTGCAGGAAAAAAGGCACATAACAAGCATACAAAAATTTCACTACATTTTCTAGCAAACTTTGAATTAGTTAACAGTTTTCCAATCTGATTTTATGCGCTTTATACTGGTGTCAACGAGATAAATATTCTTTCACAAACTTCTTGGTAATATTCAACCTAAATTTTTATCAGCTGTTTACCAAGAAGAGTTTTTGAGCTATGTGCCTTTCTTCCGGCAATGTCCTCTATTGCAGTTGGTTTATACGTTCTGAATACCATTCAAAATATTTCGAACATTTAATTTCTTCTGTATTTGTTACAAATTTGGCTGACTATGTCTAAAGTTATAAGTTATTATATGTCCTGCTGTGATGGTCGAGTTATCAGAGGATTTAGGCCAGCGTCGCCAAGATTCTAGTTTCCACTCTAGGACTTATAAATTTCACAGCTCGTTACAAAATTAAAACAGACTGCGGAATTATTACTAAAAGAGCCCCAACATGCAAAGATTCTGTGAGCTATATACGAATATGGACAATATTTTAATCTTCACTACGGTAGGTGGCAATATGTTCAACGATTTTCAATCGGAATATAATAGGATTTACAGTCGTCACAGATTCTTACATGGCCTCAGTTTATGTCATTGTGGATTAGGTTTAGTTACAATGATTTTTAACATTATAGGACTAGGATCGGAAGAAGTTACATTTCGCACTGCAGTGGTGATAACTTAAAGTCTTTTATTGATAGATTTTGCAAAGAAAATAACGAAATTAAAAGTCAATTAAACTTCTCACAGCGTATGTCATTGTGCCAAATCTAACTGAAAATGTTATGTCAGTGAACATCGCAGAGTGAACTGCAATTGTTCCTATTCCTGGCTACAAGGAAATGCGCTACCCATACCCATACTTCGTGGATTAAATCAGCTCTACCCGTGGTTAGTGCCTATCTCTTTTTTGGTTCGCATCAGGGCCTAACCCGGTCCCAGTCTGACGATCATGTTTCAAGCAATTCTAATTCACTGTGACTGTTTAGAGGATGAAATAACTTTAATATTCTAGATTCAGTTAAAAACAAAATGCATTAGGCAAGCAACATTCTGTCCAAAGTTATCTTCAAATCGGTTAACACAAACACCGACAAATATATCAGAGTTCCCTCTTCTGGTTGTCGATTTCAGCAATGAAAGTATTATTGAAATTACGAATTATCTCTATTTCAGACAGGTATAGCCTATGCGTGATTTCTTGATCAATATATTGGTTCTTAAATTTCATCCATTTGGTGAGGTTAGTTTCTTAGGCTATGTTTGGTAAAATTAAGCTAATTTGTCCCTCACCTGCATTTGGTCTGTATATTGGTGTTTATAAAAGTACAGTGCGTTATTTTAACATTAACACAATCTAACGTTAATTTAGGCAGAGTAACAAATCAAAATTAAGTACAGACTGCTGTTTCTTAATTCTTCACAAAATGTATGCTGACATCTTAAATCTACAAATTAAAACTGGGACTAATGTTGGCCAAATTGTATTTCTATCTCGCTTTCATTTATCCCCATGTGATACTGCTTTTCCGTATACCTTTAAAAAGAGACAGTTTCCAATTCGATTAGCATTCTATTTTATGATAAATAAGACCCCAAGGCTTGTCCTCGATGTCGTAGGTACATATTTGTCTTAAGCTGTTTTCCAGCCATGGCCACTTGTATGTACCACTATCACGTGCAACGTCTTTTGAGAATGTAGAAGTTGATATTTTCCATATCGAAACTTTGCTTTTATATACTTAAGATGAACTAAAATAATAGCTGAGCAAGGCAATACGTTTTATTTAAAACTACAAACATGTAACAGTTTCAACAACTAACTACTTGGCTTCATCAAACATACTTGCTTTCATCAGTGTATCTGATGAAGTCAAGTAGTTACTTGGTGAAACTGTTACACGTTTTTAGTTTTAAATAAAACGTATTGATTTGCTCAGCTATTATTTTAGTTTATCTTAAGTAAAAGTTGAACTAAAACAAATACGTCGTCGCACTGCTAACTGTTGTTTGGATAGATTAGATTTTTATATTTATTGTTTTATTAATCATTACTATTTTATAATATTATTTTCTCTTGTGTTTGTTCTTTGCTTTAAAACATTCTTCATTTCTAATACTTTATTACTTCTCAATTTTATGTATTCATTTCCTCTATTGTCCAATCCTGCGGAGCCGTGCGGGTACCATAACCTATATAATTTTAAATATTGAATATATTCTGTTGAAATTTGATCGAAAGACATTGTAGATAAAAAAAATCAGATCATGTAAAAGCTACCTAAACTACTCAATGTAATAGAATTGTCTGGCCACTTTAAGTCAGGTCAATACAGGACAAGGGAGAAGCTGTAAGAAGGAAGTCACCAGAACTGTTAAGGTACAATTCCGACCCTCGTTTGATGTGACCGAGGAAGCCTTGAATATAGCTGGAATTCTGTAGTCCTTTTTATATTGAAAAACTAGATTTGCAATTGTTCGGCAGTCCGCATTATTTTAATTCTTGTCTAATTTCAGAACTGTGGATTAGGTCGAAGATTGTAAATGCAAAACATAATTACATCTTCCAGTACCTGAAATATCGCTTTCGAAATACTTTGGATTAGAGTTTGAGCATAAAGAATATTGCCCGAAACACCATTTTAAAATACATCACAAGTAGTATTAAAATTTAATTAATTTTGAAAGACTATTCATAATCAAAAGTGAACATTTATGTTGCAAATATGCATGTGGGAAGAATGACTTAATTTGCTATACAAATATTCAGTTCTATGTACACTGAACATTTTCTGACACAAAAAGCACACAAAAACGAACATTATATGAACGCGTGTAAACTTTATGAGAACCTAGTAAACAATTGTGAGCTTTTTGTGTGCTCCATGTGTCTTTTTCTGGGTTCTTAACCTTAGTGCATACATTAATTTCATATTTACCGAAGTTCACAATATCTGGAATACGTTTTCAGATTGCTTTTTGTACATTTTCCACTATTGAGTGAAGTTTCTGTGTATAAATTGGATATCAGCAGACCAAAAGTTCATATATTGTTCACTAAAATGTGGTGTAGTTCATATGAATTTCACGAAAAGTTAATTCATTATTCACTAGAAACCTAGTAAAACTGCAACATATTGTGAACTTTTTTCGCGATATATTGTGCACTTTAAGTGTAGTTTGATTTTCAGTGTAGAATAATGGATTCATGATTATTTATGGTGTTGTATGAGTACATATTAATCAAATGTCATAGTAATTCAATTTTTCAAATAAATTCTTTCTACTGTGATTTATTTTGTATTGATTTATCTGTGAAGAAAATAAATCTAATTGCAAATACTAATTCAAAAATTAGTGTAAATGTCTTTATTGTCTGCCTTTACTATTAATGAAAATGATTTCAATTCCGGAAAATTGTGTTAGCCGTTATTTAAATTCGGAGGATCACGTAACACACTTCATCATTTGGGTCCACTGGATCAGAACGAGAATGTGGCGTAGACTCAAACTGTGCTGACGTTGACTACCTGATCCGGAGGTAGGTTTCCTCAATTTCGGATTATGCTATAATACTACTTAAATAGAAATCTTATTCATTCCATTGTTCGGAAGATGTGCGCACTGATAGATTTACTTTTCGCCATGGCAACAGAAACCGTGTATTACAGAAATGCATTATTTATATGTACGTAGATAGTCCCTGATTTAGGTTATTAATTATTCGTTTGTAAAAATAGTTACTTTAAAATAGATTATACTACTATATGTCGAATTTATATACTCCAGAAACTTTCTTATCTTACGAAATAGAAAAGGTAAAAAAAAAGAACATGAATATTTATAAGTAATTAAATAATGCATGTGTACAGCACAACACATATTATAGTATTTCACACATTCGAAATACTTCATCATGATTTAAGCACTAAGAAATAAAAACATCATCAGGCTTTCCCTATTAACAAGTCATGGTTTAAAAGTAGTAAAGAACTTTAAGATGCCAGTCTTCTTTTTAACCATTGTTTATAAAGGTTTGAAAATTAAAATATCGTGCACCCTCAGATCATTATCGAGTTTCAAAGCTACGAATGTAAATTTATTATCTTATACACTGAAACGTTTTTCAAATTACGATTAAAATATGTGTCTCTCAGAATGGAAATAGGCTGCTTAACCAAGGTTCGTTTTTGAACTGAAACCGGTGCAAACCATTAAATAGATTTCTTCACCCTAAATTTGATTTTATATTTTTCAATATGAAAATGCTAATTTTATTAATTGTTCTGTTTTGAGAACATTTCCTGTATTTAATACTGCACAATGATCTAAAAATGATTTAAATTATAAATACTTGAGTCCATTATTGATGAGTGATTCAATGTTATCAAATTGGGTTTATATGCAATTAAGAATTACTATCACAATTTATGCTGTACATTTTAATGAACGCAATAGAACAGATTCTACCCCAACTGACCGTTAAGTATGTGACAATATGCTAAGTTACATGAGAGTGGTCCAACTTGACGGGCTTATGCCAAAACTGCCTATTGAACTCTTGAAAGGTATACGCCATGTACTTTTTCAATACTCGTTCAGTTATATCACATCTTGAATGTAACCGGATATTTCAGTGTTATTGACAAAGATGCCATGGCAGGAGTGTAACGCAAGATAAACGGGATTTTATTAAGTACGTAGTTTGAATTACACTTGTGCACTATATTACTGAATAGCAGATGCGTAATTCATATCAAATGCAACGCAACCCTGGGACAAGTAAGATAAACAAATTGAAATCGTGTTACGTTTAGTATTTTTACTTTGTTTAATTCTAGGTAAGGTTAACATAAATGAGGTCGCTCCATTAACACTCATGTTCTGGGGAGTATCAAGTATATTCCTATGCACAGAAGTTGGTAGGTGAATAGATCAAGAAAGTGCACAGTTCGAAGACCTGCTCCTTCTTTGCTAGATCAGGCACCACTATTCTCTTTCCTTGAAATTCATTCATATATATATATTTTTATAGTCCCCTTATTATGTATAGAATAATTTCGATTCTGTCATAGGTTTGATGTAAGTTGCTTTCTCTTTGTTATGCGAAGTTCCTTAAGAGGCAGCGGCACTTGGCTACGGCGGCCTGCAAAATGAGGGTCCAATTTAACATGGATTTTCACACATTTCTAGGAATATTATGGTTTCATCACGCTCTTTCGAACAAACATGACTCAATATCCTCTTAAACACCATACATGGCATTGTAAAAGTAAACAAGTACTTATGAAGTATTCTTCTCTTAGAAATACAATTACTTTAATTAGCAACATAGCAAGTTTTTCATGCACATTTCGATTATAATAATTTTTATTTCTGAAGAGAAAATAGCAAACATGTCCTTCACTTAAGTAGCTTAACAATTCCTTGCAACATATTGAGTAATTGTTTCGAAACAACCTCATTAAATGTTGACATTCCAAGAAATGTGCGAAAATCAATGTTATATTAAACGCTTATTTTGCAGGACGCCGTAGCCAAGTACTACCGTAGCACTGCCTCTTAAGTTAGTTCGTGCCTGAAAATATCTTATACTTGAGCAAATTCACCCCAATATCAGTTATGATATCTGAAATAGAAACATAATGCCCATATCAATTGGGAAAGTGTACCGACAACTGGCCCAACGTATAGATGTTTTGATTTTTTCCTATAAGCAAGGTCTCAGAAGGGACTAACATTCATAGGTGAACGAGCAAGTTTCCTGCCATTTCAAACTTAAACTAACCTAATTTAATAAAATATGATATCGGTGATTTTAGTGTAGGTTAAGTATCTTTACCCTCCACCTACGTTGTATGTCTCAAGGTTTTGCTTTTATTCTACGAAATGATTAATTTATAACTGACCTGAGTCTTAGATGCCCGAAGACCTTAAGTAAAATTCAAATTAATTTATAACTACATAAATTTTGGGGTTGCCTTTTACTCATATTTCATTCTCTAATGTATCCGGATCGTTGAAATTCTTATCTCATCAAGCATTTGGGATGCACTTTAGATACGGTACTTCCCCGGGTGCCAAAATGGTTCGATCAAAACGATCTTAACCTAACATAGCATTAGTAACGATTTAAAACAAACAATTTAAGCTTTACTAAGCCGAGAATGCATCTGATGCAACATAACGTTCTATATTGTCACTGATTGAACGATGCGGAGAAGTACCTAAGGTCCAGCCAAAATGGGATCTCCAAATTAGAATTTATTTGTGAACTTTAGACGTGTTGGATCAGGTCGGGATTGAAGGGAAATTATGTGGGAAAGAAGTCGGAAGGGCCAAATTTCAAGGTACCATTACAGCCTGCCATTACAGAAAAAATCTGGAAGAACCTCAGTCAGGATAATTGGGATCGTTCCCAGAACCTTCCGAAAACGAAGCCAAGGAATTTGATTTCTAGAGAGGAAGCTTCAATAAAATACTTATGGGTATTACTTTAGCTTACATCGGGTGTGATGTTTTCGAACGAAGTAAGTCACAGGCTCATGAATCGGAATCAAGGTAATATTATGTCATAATAACATTTTTTATATTACCATTGACATTTTGCTAAAAAAAATCACAAACAGTATGTAGAATGAGCGATAACGAACGACGAAAGGTTAAAAAAGCCAGGTTAGATAATCTTTTTCATTATATGCAAAGCATATCTATCACCTTTAACAGACTCCACTTGTGACCGCTCTAATTATAGTATGACATATAATGCCCGACGTATACTAAAGAGACACCTACTTATGAAAATAATATAGGCCTACATTATAAATAAAATATATAGTGCTATTTACTACACGCTTGCTAAGTAAAAAAAAATCACATTGTTTGTAAGCAGTAAATAGGAACACTAGCCATTTGACGAGTTAGCGAAAATCAAGAGAAAAAAGAACATGAGTTTAGAAGACCAGGATCAGATAAAAGCAATCAATTTCTGAAGAATAAATAAAGTCTACAAAGCAATACAGAAGGTGAAAAAATATTGTTTATTCAAAATTTCCTACGAAATATACTACTAATATAGTAGAAAATGTCATTGACATATTAGCCAATGAAAATTAATAATTTCCGGCCAATAGCGTTCCTCGGCAGCATCACATGATTTTACTCTTGTGCTACCATCTGACGAGTTGCTACCATCTGACGATTTGACTCGTCTGACAAGTCTTTTTTGTATACTATGCACAGTATAGGAAGATTCGCTTCTTGTTGTTCTGTGGTGTAACTACCCTGTAGTTATATTCCGCTTCCCCTAGACACCTGTTTGACCATAGCTTTCTTTCTTCCTCTCTTTTTTTTATGGCATTTGAGATTGTTTGTAATCTCATTTTTCCAATAAAATTCTCTTCAGGGTCGTTTTTCTTCATTACTTGTCTTGTAGAATGTGATTATCTTGCCTTGTACCTTTTGTCTTCAGTCCAATTTTCCCGGATTTAATCTTATATGTAGTAGACAAAAAGACGTTTTATGTGGAGAGAAGGGTCAATTACTTGTTTCTATGGTAGATTAGGGCGTAGAACTATGTGATATTTAACGTTTGTTATATAATTAACTTTGAAAAGATGGAAAGGGAAATCCTAAGATGGAATAAAAATTTATTGAAGTTGATAAAAGTCAAAGATTGAGCTGCTGATGGAGAAGAGATTTTCGTGAACAGAAGACTACTTTTGGGGGAATGATTTGTCTGTTTAGAGTTTAAAGTTTCTTGATACACGTGTTGCCATTATTTCTAGAAGTGAATTTGTTATGTAGAATTTTCTTTAGGTGATTCAAGTGATTTGTTGGTTACTATACAATGTTTATTAATTATTAAGGGTTAGGATGAGTTCAATTGATAGTAAAAGGGCCTTAATAATAAAATGAAATTATGAATTACGGAGTAATTTTGATCATAGTTGAATTTTATTTTTCTTAAGAACATTAAGTAATATGTATCATATTTTAGGAGATGGATTATGCAATAAGAATTCTATACAGAATGGTAGTGTTTGATAAATTTTACATAATGTATTAAATAACTGTCTGCGACCTTTTGTATAATGAACATTGGAATAGGAGGTGGTTGATATCTTCAGTAATTGTAGGAGAAAAGTCGCAAAAAGGAGTATTAGATAATTTAATTTTGTGGAGAAGGGTTTTGGTTGTGACATGTTGTGATCGTAATCTATTTAATAAGGTGATGCACTGTCTGTTGGATTGTTTATAAGCCGAGAACCAAGGTTTGTGAATGTGTGTGTTGCTAAAAGTTCGGTTTAGTTGAAAAACTAGTTGGGGTGTTTGGGTGATCCAGTTTTGCCAGTATTCTGTTATCTTTTTCTTAACCTTGGGCATAATGTCAGTATAGTGAATTTTTATGTTAGTGACATTTGGTAATTGACTAGCTGTACGAGCTAGGTTATCGACTATGTTATTCGCTTTTGAAAATTGATGAGATCTGATGAAGATAATTTCTGTTACTTTACCTTGTTTGTGAAGTAATTGCAGTGAGTATAAAGTGTTAATTACATAAGGGTTAATTTTGAAGAGTTTATGATCTAGAGAGTTAAGGGCATGAATGGCAGCTTGTGAGCCTGTAAGCAATAACATTTTCTTTTCCTTTAGGGTATATGCATATTTAGTTGCGAGATATCTGCCTTGTATCTCTGCGCTAAATATTGAAGCTGTTTCCGGTAAACGAAGTTGTTGTTTAAAGTTATATATCGGCTCAAATATAGCGGTGCCGATTCCTTGTTCTGTTTTGGATCCATCTGAGAAAATCAAGTGATACCCTTCCCATTTTTTATAATATTGTTGAATAGATTGAAAGTTAGTTATAGAAGTATGAGCGGGAGCAGTTGCGGTAAAAGGAAGTATGAACATGGGATTACTTTTAGTGCCTATGATAGTGGTTATTTCATCCTGGTATACAGAACAAAGTTGATACCATATGTTTATGCGGGGATTTCTTTGGTTTGCCATTCTTCTGCGTCTATTGCAATAAAATTCTAAAATGTTATTTTTATAGGAATGAGAGATATTTTCTATATTTGTTTCGTCTTTTAAGATATATTTGACTGTGAGTAATTCTTTTCTGAATCGTAAAAGGAATTCGCCGGATTCAGAATAAAGAAATAGATTAGGGATACGCCATTAAAGCTAGGCACCTTTTTAGGAGTTTACGTTGTTCGGTTTCTAATTGAACCATATGTTTATTGGTAAAGTTATTACAAGCTATATAACTATATTCTGCTTGAGCTCTAAATATAGCTTTATATATTTGCATCATGGATTGTGGTGAAGATCCCCATTTGGTAGTTGCAATTGCTTTGAATAGATTGTAAAGTTTGTTAGCTTTGTCAATCAGATGAGACTTTTGCGTATCCAAGTTTAATTTATGATGAAACCAGATTCCGAGATATTTAACTTCATCTGTAATTTCTATGTTGGTGAGACGATTGTGTTGTAAATTTAAAGGAATGCTATTTTTGGTAATAATACCGTGATGTAAAGTGTAATTGTTGCTGTAATTGGCACCAAATAATATTTTCATAGATCTGGATTTCAAAAATTTCCAAATGATCAATGTAATATTGTAAGGTATTTTTAATCGTTGTAAAATTTTCGATTAATGTTTCAATTTTAACGTTGTCGTATGCTTCTTCAATAGCGATGAAAGCTGTATAAATTGACTGTTTTTATTTTTATTTTTTAGAAATGCGTTTTGTACCATAAGGTTTTTGAGACCTATTTGCGTAGAGTATTTTCTTTTTCGAAATCCTATTATATTTTTGGTAAGTAATTTTGAGCTTCTATATACCATTCTAAGCGTCATAAAATGAGTTTTCAAATAATTTGGCGAAACATGGTAATAATGTGATAGGTCGACAAGATGCAGCAAGTAAGGGATTTCTATTCTGTTTTCGTAAGGGTTTTATCAAGTGTTGGGACTAAGTTTTCGGTATTTCGCATGTTTGAAGAATGTTATTGTAAATATTGGTTAAAATTTCTATGGCTATTGTAGGTAAGTGTTTAATTATTCCGTAACTTATGCCGTTCAATCCGAGGAAAGTGTTTCTAGTGAGTCTGATGATAGTTTGAATTTCTACTGCCGTAAATTTAGTGGAAAAGGTTTGAGCATGTTTGGTAAGGGATGAGAATGTCAGATGGACGAGCTTCGTGAGGTATGTTGAATTTCAGTAGTTTGTTAATGAATTGATGTTTCTAGGAATCATCTAAAGTTATTATTTTACAATCATGAGGATGAGATATTTTTTGGAATAGTTACCACATACTAGAGATTTTAGTAGAAGGTGATATTAGATTACAGTATTCTTGCCATGAAGTGCGTTTAGCCTAAGAAAAATACGTTTAGATTTAGCTGTTTCTTGTTTTGGGATAATCCAATTTTCTTGTGTAGGAACTCGAAGATACTGTTTAAAAGCTTGTTTTCTGTTGGCTTTTGCAAGTTCACAGTTCTGATTCCACCTATGTAGAATTGGAGATTTCTTTCGGATTATGTTGGAGTTTTTAGACATGTAAGATGTAAAGCTGTATTAATTTGGGTTATAAAATTTTCGTAGGTCCAAGGTTGGTTATTATGTAATTTAAAAAAATCAATTAAGAGGAATGTGAAATTTTCCCTTTGAGTTTTATTCTCATTCCATTTTCGTAACGGTAAATAAATTTCGTTATTGTTTTGAATGAGATTGTTGTATTCGGTCATTATACAAGGAAAGTGGTCACTGGTGAATAAATCATTCCCATTGTAATTGATTGGCGTATTGAGCCGAAATTAACGTTAAATCTATAGTTGAAGGGTTATTTCAATTTTGTGAATAATTAATTTTGTTACCATTATTTATAAAGGTGCATTGGTATTGATAAAGGATTTTCGTTTGTGGGTGGATGTTTTATTGTAGGTTGTTTGGAGAATGAGGTTGAAGTAGATGCTAGGTGTTGTTGAGTGATCTGAAGAATTCATAGTTGCTGATGGTTCTATTCGAGGTTGGAAGGAGGGGGGGGGGTTCTACTGATTCTGTTTTATGACTAATGGTATTTTCTGCTAAGTCTTTGACAGAATAAAGTCGAAAGTCTTGTGGAAGGTACTTGACCTTGTTGGCGTAAGTGATGCTCGAGAGAGGTGGTACATTCTTCCAGAAACCTACGTAACCTGAAAGTCTTCTAACTACCTTTGATTTATTGAGAGGATTTATCTCGTTATTTATGCTCTTTAGGGAAGTTGTACCTTCGTGAAGTATTTCAGTGTTAGGATTAGATGCTGTGATAGTGTTATTATGTATAGGGTTAGAATTACTTGAGATTGTAGTTGCCGGGAGAGTAGTTTTAGTTATGGTAATTGGAAAGAAAAGATTAGGATAGCTGATACGTATGTTGTTAAAAGCTTCACGATAGGTCAGATTATGGTAACTTTTTTCACGTTCCACTTCTCGCATGAACTCACTATATGGCCATTCAGGACTTTTCACATTGTGATTTTGCGAACAATTTACGCATTTAGTTGGATTTGAAGGTAAGTCGTGCCTTTCTTTATCGCATGAGCTGCAAAGTGGCTTGGGATTTGCAAAGGTGCGTGGGGTGTGAATATTTCAAACAGTTTGAACATTGACGTACCGAACATAATTTGGGTCTAACCTCTAGTCTGGCGTAATGGATGACCATTTCATAGACGACGCCATGTTTGAAAAGCAGTGAGGTTGTAGGTTGTTAGGTTCCTAACAACTCTAGTAAGAAGTTGGAATCCATTGGCTACCTCGATTGTTGAAAATTCTAAACGATAATATTTCTACCTATCACCTTAAGATATTTAGGTCGGACGTTCAACTTGCGTAAGGAATTTCCTACGTACATGATGCCTTTGCTTGTAATGTTTGAGGATTTACCATGTAAAATAATGACAAATGGTCCATTGAAATCCCTAGGGAAGGTTTTCATTATAGGTCGGGGAGCAGTAAGATCTTGAATTTCGACATTATTACTGGTGTTGACATTAGGAGGATTTTTGGACAAAGAAGGATTTTGAAATATTTTAGTAGGACTCTCTGGGAGTGGACGATATTCTATCACTGAACTCATCCTTACCCTTTTACATGACATAGTTGCTAATGGATCATCATTGTCGTCAGGATCAATTAAACTGTTCTTTTGTCTACACTCTGAGTTTCCTTTAGATGGAGGACTAGATTGGACAGCTTTTACTACACCTACTCCTTCATTTTCAAGGATTATGCCAGGAGTGAAGATTGCAGACTGGATAAAAGGAGAAGATCCTACCTTATCAGCAACCCCTGCTCCTACTTCTACTCGAGACATATCTGCGTGTGTGAAGTTGGCCCCCCAAATATTTGGGCCAGCCGAGATTTTCCTTGGGCCAGTTAGTACTCAATTTGGGCTGGTTGGGCTAGCCACTTTTAGCTTTTGGGCTAGTCAAATAAAGGAGATAGGCGTGTCCAAAGTTTGGGGGGCTAACTTCACGCTAGCACCCAAATGTTTGGGCTAGCCGAGATTTTCCTTGGGCCAGGTAGTACTTATTTTGGGCTGGTTGGGCTAGCCACTTTCAGCTTTTGGGCTAATCAAATAAAGGAGATAGGGGTGCCCAAAGTGGCCATAATGACGAAACTCCATCTTAATGATCCGCTACTGAAGCTTGGGCTAGCCGAGATTTTCCTTGGGTCAAGTAGTACTCATTTTGGGCTGGTTGGGCTAGCCACTTTTAGCTTTTGGGCTAGTCAAATAAAGGAGATATAGGTGTCCAAAATTTGGGGGGGCCAACTTTACGCTAGCCCCCCAAATGTTTTCGCCAGCCGAGATTTCACTTGGGCTGGGTAGAACTCATTTTGGGCTGGTTGGGCTAGCAACTTTCAGCTTTTGGGCTAGTCAAATAAAGGAGATAGGGGTGTCCAAAATGTCCAAAACGTGGAAACGCCATTTTAACGATACGCCACTGAAACATGGGCCAGCCAAGGTTTTCTTTTGGCCAGTTAGAACTCAATTTGGACTGGTTGGGCTAGCCACTTTCAGCCTTTGGGCTAATCAAATAAAGGAGATAGGGGTGCCCAAAGTGGCCATAATGACGAAACTCCATCTTAATGATCCGCTACTGAAGCTTGGGCTAGCCGAGATTTTCCTTGGGTCAAGTAGTACTCATTTTGGGCTGGTTGGGCTAGCAACTTTTAGCTTTTGGGCTAACCTTTTGGGAAATCTGGAGATAAGACCCATGTCTCTTCATACAGACCCATTTCTCTTTTATCTATTTTATCTGTGGTGTGTGAAAGAATCATCAAAGATAGACTTTATAATTTTGTCTCACCCTATCTAGACTCTGCTCAACATGGCTTTCTTCCTGGTAGTTCCACTCTTACAAACCTGTCCTTGTTACTCTCTGATGCTACCCAATGCCTGCCCAATAATACACAACTTGATGTCATCTATCTAGATCTTAGTAAGGCTTTCGATAGAATTGATTGTAATCTTCTTCTTTATAAATTAACTCACCGATTCAATATCCATGGTAACTTCCTTTCATTATTGCGAGACTATCTCACTGGCCGCGAACAACGTGTTGTTCTTTCTGGATCATCTTCTAATTTTGTTCCCGTTCTCTCTGGTGTACCTCAAGGTAGTGTTTTGGGCCCTCTCCTTTTCCTTCTATATATGGACGATCTCCCATCTTATCTCTCGTCATCTGAAACGAAAATTCTTCTTTTTGCTGACGACTGTAAATTATTTCGAGAAATCAGATCATTACAGGATGTTGCTGATCTCCAAAATTCCATCTCTGACCTCTTGGACTGGTGTGATGCGTGGAACTTGAAAATAAATCCCTCAAAATCTTCTTTTCTTACTATTTCATTAAAGAGGAATCAAATCCCATCTGTCTATATCATTGATGATAATCCTATTGCTAAAGTTTCTTCTCAAAAGGACCTTGGAGTGGTATTTGACGAAAAACTTCTATTTGCTGATCACGTGACTTCTGTAACTAACAGTTCTATGCGCTTACTTGGTCTTCTCTATAGATTTATAGAAATTAAGGACCTTCATTCATTGAGTATGTTCTACATCTCCCTTCATCTCCCCTAAAATTGAATATTGCTCCCCAATTTGGAACATGGCTAGTATTTCTAATCTATCTCATATTGATTCTGTTCTGAACTTTTTTCTTGCTATAGTCAAAAGAAGAATACCATCAGTACGTAGCTTCAGCAAACCAGAGTTATTATCCGTTCTTGGTCTCCACGTACCCTCTTCTCGTCGCAATCTGGCAGATTTGATGTATTTATACAATATACTTAACGGTAATCTTAGAACTGGAGAGTTGATATCTAAATTTTACTTCCGTGTTCCCTTGCGAATAACCAGAAATAATAACCTCCTTCACTGTGCCACGCCTAGGCTAAGTATACTGCAGCGCTCCTTATTCCATAGACTAGTAATTATGTACAATAACCTTGATTCAAATATTGATATTTTCGGATCTGAACACACTTTCCATCGAACGCTAAATACAAATATGTGAGTTATTCCTCTTGTGCAGTATAATCGTTATGTTTTTTATATCAATTGCTGTGTTATGTGTTGTTTAAAATTTAATTTCATGTTATTTAGTTTGTAGTAAAGTTATTTAGTTTGTAGTGAAGTTATTTAGTTTGTTGCATTGTTATTTTGTTTCTGTGTAAAATGGCAACTCAAGCTGTATCTGAAACTTAATAATAAATAAAATAAATAAATAAATAGTCAAATAAAGGAGATAGGAGTGTCCAAAATGTCCATATTCAGGAAACTCCATCTTAATTATCCGCCACTGAAGCTTGGGCTAGCCGAGATTTTCCTTGGGTCAAGTAGTACTCATTTTGGGCTGGTTGGGCTAGC